>JAQIYA010001025.1:0-15016 GCA_034699355.1 Microtritia minima | reverse complement strand
TTAATGCTTAGTTCAGTAGGAAATATAATTTTTGTATTTTTTTTTTATATATATCATATATAAATAGGTCCAAAAATAAATGAGTCTGAATGCGTGAAATGGATATCAAACTGCGAAACGCCATCAATTCAATAGCGCTAATAGCGGTTTTGCTTCTTATTTAATAATTTTTACTTCTCTTTCTTATATATTGTATTCATAAATGAACAGTACTTATCATAACTCTTATATTAATATTATTTGCTCTAATATTTTAAATTGAGTACTGAAAAATCTATAAATTATTTCAAATATCCTGCTATTATATTTCAGTTCTTCCTAAATCTCGTAAATAAGGATTATTTTTAAAAAATAATTTATGGATTCTTATTTATTCTTATAAAGTATAATACAAAATGTAAATTAATATTAACATAGAGTGTGGAAAATTTTTATCCTGTAATATTTTAAGATACAGTTTTTTTTTGCTAAAACGCATTATTTATATTAATATGATAACATTTTAATATAAAACTAATGAGTTGTTATTAAAAATTTCGATTATGATTAAATTCAAAAAAATAGTATTTAAAGGTTTTGCGATAATAATCAAAATTATAATTCGACATTTTATAATTTACATTTAGACATGATTATTATAGTTGAATGCGTTCACAGAAAATCCACCAATTCTTTTGGTGGAATAGACTTACAATAGTGATTACAAAAAGTCTGTTTCCTTAAATGCTCGGAAGCCGGAGATCTACTATAGAGTGCATAAATATAAGTACTATAGAGTTGATATGAATAAAAGATTCTAACCATTCGTAAGCGTTATTCAAAAATGAATCAATCCTTTTTGCTTAATGAATAGATACTTATAAGGATGAAAATGTGAAGAATGGCAACGAACTTAGCCATCAGTTGTTAAGGGAGAATGAATGAGCATAATCTCTCTAATAATGTCAAGATTGTAAAAAATTAATCGATTGTCACAACATTATTATAAAATAAACTTCAGTTTTACAGTAAATCTTTTTTTTAAATATATCTTAATTATTTTGAACAAATAATGAATTGATATTAAATATTAAAATAACTTTAAATTAATTTTTAAACCTTAATAACTTAAACTTTTATTAAATTGATTTTTTTATAACATTATAAAATGTTAGCATAAATTAATATTATTGTTAATACTTAGTAGTTTAAAGAATTAAAGAATAGGGCGAAATTATAAAAGAGCTTAAAAATTGATTTTTGAAGTACAGAATATAAATAGTAAAATATTTAATACGGAAAATAATTAAATAAAATTTGAATAGTATTTTTGGAAAAGTCTTTATTTATTTTATATAACTTTCTTTTAATGTCAAACTCTTTAAAAATCTCCTAAAATGCTTAAAGATAATGAAATATTTAACATATTATTCTAAAAAATAATAATTTAATATCTTTAAATATGAAGAAAACTATTTCACTTGCCTTAAAAAACTTTCAATCAGTTAACAAATAAGTTATTTATCAGATATAATTATAAATCTAATTTGTATATATATATATATACATATATAAACTATTTCAAACTATTAGCTGGGATTCGAGATAAATAATTAATGCAATTAATATTATGGATTAACGTTATGGAGTCACTCGATTCGTCGAAAAGACCAAACGCACATTCCTTATTGAATATTTAATTATTCATAGGCTTGTTTATAGTAAACAGAAATATCTAGATCTTGATTGTTTGTGTGCCTCAACTAGATTTGCAATATTTTTTAAAAGAGAAAACTGTACTTTTAATTTTAAAATATTTATATAACAGAGCAATAATTTTTTAATAAATTTGTTCAATTAAATTTAACATTAAATATATATATATATATAATTTGGTTTTATCTATATATTGGATTTGATCAAATTAAAATTTTTATTTTATAATTAATAATACTTATATAAAAGATTGAAATTAAACGCATAAATGTTTAAAAATTCATCATTCATATAAAGTATTGAATTTTCTAATTTATTGCTTATTAACTTTTTCTTTATTAAAAATCATTTTTAAATGACTAAAATATTTGATTAATACGTTTAAAAATATTAGTAATAGATTTTTAAGTTTATTTATTTAACTTTTCATTTTAGAATACCATATGAATGAATGAATGTTTATTTAATCATAACATGTGGATTAATACAAGAGTAATTTACATTAACTTCTATTGACTTGAAAAGACGAAAAACAAGATTTGGTAGTTTAATAAATAAAGTCTTCTGTTTCAAATAAAAAAAACGTGAATGCCGTCAAATGTTATCGCAATATCTTCTAAATAAAATCTTTGTAATTTGCAGCGCAAGTCTGAAAGTAATTAAAAAAAAATAAATCAATAAATGTTGAAAATGAACTGTTGTTTAAATTTAGATATTGATAGATCAATATTATATTATCTTATTTTTCAATATTATCAATAAAATATTATCTTAATTTTTTCCCTTAATTGCTTTAAAATTATTACTAATTTATGTTCACCCGTAATTGAAATTTATATTAATCCTTTAACTTATTAAATTTCATAAAATTAATTTATTGATTAGAATATCGATTCCTTTAAACGCATTTGCAATCCTCTAATTTGCTCGCAAACCTTCCAATTTGTGTTAAAAGCATCGAAATCCTGTTTCCACGTTTTTCCAGCCGAAACCTTAACCACGTTATCGTAAATCAATTTAATACATTGTTGAACATCGTGTCGGCATAATTTCTCAATTTGTTGATCTACGGTCAGGTTATTGTTTTGAAAGTTTCCCACACAAAAGTTGATTATGTTTCCCAACTAATTCAATATAGATATGTTATTTTAGTACAAGTTTTTTTGAAATTTTGATAATTTTCCGGCCATACCTTCACTGGTATCTCAATACTATCGCTACAATTTTTTGTTAACACAAGCCGATCAATCGAGCTCTTGGACTGACTTTTATGCACCGAATCGCATACTAAGTCGAGTATATTTTTTGGTTGAAGACTGTGCGCGGTTAACGAAACAGTTAGAATCAAACACAAAATTAAGAACATTGTTTATTAGAATTAAATTAATTTATATATTAATGGCGATCGCGAATAAAAAAACATCCTCTTATTGGCTTTTGAGTGTTTACGATCGTTTGAAGTCATAAATATCTGAATGATATATTACGAACCCCCAGATGTATACAATTTAGTTATTGAATACATCAAACTAACTTAAATTGCAATCGACTTATGTCTAATAGCGCTCATTTATAATATTAATAAATAATTAAAATACCATTAATGATTTTATTTTATTTTTCTGTTTTGCTAATATTTCCATTCTTGTTTAGGTTTTTAGGTTTGACATTTAAGTATATATATATATATATATATATATATATATAATAGATAACTTAGAATAAAAGATGTTTACGATGTTTGTATCCTTTATTTATTTATTGTTGACCATTCGTATGACACCCACATAATAATTTTATGCTTTCTCAAAAAAATACAGTCAGTTAAGTTCAGTTAATTTCTTAACTGTGATATCGTTACAGATATTTTATCGAAAATTTTATATCGAAATAAAATAAATAATAAAATGTTAGGCTAACAATAAAGTATCATATTTAGAATGTTAAGCATTCATTTTAGGATTCAAAAATTAAAAATTCTGCAAATAAAGATGTTTTGACAATAATAGATTCCACTAAATAATGAGTAATAAAATACATTTTTATACATTAAAATACAAATTTTATATCGTTTTATTTGAAAATATGTTGATTTTGATTATTAAATATATTTTAGTGCAAATATTCTTGTCTTTGGCTTAAAGCGATAAACATTTTCTTTATTGTTAATATCATCTTTAAAAAATCTACAAATCTTAACTGTATAACTATTAAACATGAAAAGTTATTATTACAAGTTATGAAAATGCAGAGTTTAAAGTATTTTTAGTAAAACTCAAATGAATAATTAAATAAATTGTTAATTAGCTTGTATTATGCATGTTATAATTAATAGGAATGTCTAAACAAAAAATTATAATAATATTACAACATTAGCCTAACGACCAATTTATTTTACTATTTTATTTTTCGGTTTATTAAATATAATTACAGATAAACCTTCATAAATTCACACGCTGTATAAAATCACAACCTGTCTAACACTTTGGTCCCATCAATTGGGACTTATGTTAAACATAGGAATTAATTTCACACCTGTATAATTTCACTTTCACATGTTTTTTTGAAAACAAATTTAATGTAAATTGAAGGCAATTAAGGTAATCTCTCTCTCTCTCTCTCTCTCTCTCTCTCTCTCTCTCTCTCTCACTCACTCACTCACTCACTCTCTCACTCACTCACTCACTCACTTACTCACTCACTCACTCTATAATTTCATATTTAATAATCGATAAAAGAAAAATTAAGTTATTTTTCCATTCAGTTAAATAAAATTAACAAATTTTCATCTATAATTTATAATTAACTTAAATTATTTAAATTCTATTTAAAATTTGGTGACATCAAAGGAAAAAACTACATTATTTGATGATATATTCAAATTTAATTGCATTATTTAGTTTAATAAATATATTTTCACACTTTATAATATCACACCATAAAATTTTCAGTCAAAAGTGTGTGAATTTATAAAGGTTTTACTGTATTATATATTTCTCGAGAAAAGCAGAAGATTTTATTTTCATTAAATAATGATAAAATAGATTTAATTTAATTTCTTGATCTCTACTTATAAAGGCAAACATTTTCGAGTTGAGAGTGAATTGAGTTTTAAAAATTTAAAATAGTTATATATTGGCTTATATATAATAAAGCTTTTTATATGTGTTTTTTTTGAAAAATATATTTGATTCCTAGAGTAAAATTGATATATAAAAGATAAAATGTCAAAACTTCTAAATTTAATAATTTATATAAAGCAAGATTTTTATAAATTAATAATTTTGAAAATGTTTTATTATTAAATCAAATAAATTATGATTTATTTGATAATATTATTTATGATTTTTTAAAAATCTGAGGAACTAAAAACTTAAATAACTTAATAATGTAAAAGGAATAAAATCGACAAATTTGATATTGTAATAAACAATAAAAATAAAACTAGATTTGAATGTAAGAGAGATTTAAAATTGTAATTTTAATTTATAATTTTATTAACTTTTTTTTTATAAATTGTCTAAAAAAGTATACATTTTTAAAGTATCAAAATTTAAATAGTTTCAATATATATAAAGTTCTGTCTTATTAAATACATTTACACAAACAAATAGGTGTAAATTTAATAATTTGTAATAAATTATTTGCTTTAACAAATCATTCATAGATCTGGTCATTGAATTATGAATTATGGCAAACAATTTGAGCATTTGTCAAACCATAATAATAAACCACCTCAGAATAAGTATAAAGTTTTCAATGCAAGTAAGAAATATTATTGATTTAATGTGTGCGCATAATTATATATATATGCGATCATCTTATACTTCATCTCAGAATTATTCATTTCTTTATTACAACTATATTATGTGTATTTAGTAAATCGGTTTCTGTGCAAAGAAAAAGCACGCTATTTAACAATCATATCAATTATAACACATTTATTGCTTCATTTATATTTGAAAAATTAAGCAATTGAATCAATCAATACAAGTGAATAGTTATTGTGAACCAAATAATATTTCTCATTATTCAAAATTATTATTTTTTTATTCATTTATTAAAGTTATTGTCATTTCGATCATTTAAATATTTTATAATAAAGTATTTTTAAAGTATTGCTAAATTAATCGCATATAAAAATTGGTTTAAATTCGTTTAAAATTTATCACATATAGAAATACTAATTTGATATTCACAGCAATTATTTAACAAAATTTTAAAAATAATTTAATTTACATTAATGTAATAAAATTTCAAACTGTAAAAAAGACTGTATCAAACTTTCGCAATACTAAATGTTTTGATACAAATAAAACGTCACTCAATAGTGGCCTCATTTGTCAGACAACACACACACACACACAAACAAAACGCATTTGTTTTGAAAACATCTCGCAATTGCGATGCTTTTCGCCAAATAAAACATTAGCTCAAACAACAACAACAAAAAGAAAGTATTTCTCAATTGTATTCAGTTATTACAGCCAATTATGTGAAAAATCAAACCCATTTATAATCGCGTAAATCACTTGTGACTCGAAATCAAATGGCGATTTGCGACTGTTTCTCGTCGGACGACCACCGCGTCGACGATCAGGTGATTCACCGCTCAATGCCTACCATTAAAAGCCGCACTAATTATCTCACTTAAACCGTTTTCTATTTAAAGGGCGATCTCTCGTCGAGACAGACCGCCAAACCTCGTCACTGCACTGATTTGGTGTGTCTGTCGCTGTTTCTTGTGTTTTGGGGCGTTTTGGTAACCATTAACCATGAAATACACTCAAATTTTGTTTTAATTTGATTTTTTCTCATGAACTAAATTGCAGATATTCATCGCTGTATTCGCGTTCATAGTCGGCAGTCCTCTGCGACTCATTCACGGCTCGGACTCGTTCGCCAACACGTGCGGCCACCAAAACGACGCGCTGCCAGAAGTGGAGTTCTCCGGACTGGACATGACTGACAAGCCGTACGATATCATAATCGAGAAAATGTTAAACTAATAATAATGAGGTGTCGGTCGCAGGTATTTGTTTCACTTGGACGCCAGTGATCCGCGATCGTCGCTCAAGATCTGCGTCAAACAGTGTCCCACCGATGAGCTCACGAGCATCAACGATATCTACCAGTTCTTTCAAAACACCGGTTCGTCGCTCTGTCGCTACGATTTCGACTTTCGAGTCCAGAAGAGGGACTATCAATTGCCTCAGTTTGACGCCGGCGACCAACTTCTCAGTTGTCCGAAGGGAACGGTCGTTCCCACGTAAGCAATACCTCAATTGCTGTCTAATTAGAAATTAAATATTTGTATTTTTTCCGCCGCCCACTCACAGAACGCCAATCCTGTACCGATGCGTACCGAAACTGGCGGTCACACAGGGCTATATGTTGGGCCACTCGGTCTACGAGTACGTCTCCAGTTACGTGCCGCTCAAAAAGGTAATCAATGATCTCATCAACTCGTGGAAAGAGATGTCCATAATGATTATGGTGGCCACCATTTGCTCGTTCATATCCGCTTTTATCATTCACTACATCGCCGGCATCGCCTCTATGATTATTTTGACAGCCGTTTCCATAACTCTTGTCGGTAATTGATTGAATAATTAC
Organism: Microtritia minima; assembly: GCA_034699355.1. Taxonomy (NCBI): domain Eukaryota; kingdom Metazoa; phylum Arthropoda; class Arachnida; order Sarcoptiformes; family Euphthiracaridae; genus Microtritia; species Microtritia minima. The sequence continues at coordinate 7,705 of JAQIYA010001025.1, read as the reverse complement.
CATTGTTTAAACCATTTCAATATAAATGTTAACTTTTTTTCTTCTCGCAGCGCTGACTGTATTCATGTGGTACGCCTATTACGACGCTCGCGCCAATTTGAACCGAATAGCACTGGACGAGCGTCTGCCGATCCTAATCGACGATCAAGACAACGAACAAATTATTCTTTTTCTATCCATCGCTATCACAATAGTCTCCTTAATCTTACTCCTGATTACGCTGGCCTTACGATCGCGTGTCCGCTTTGTTGTGGCCCTATTCAAAGAAGCCGTTTCCTGTCTTCGCGCCATGCCTTTGCTGCTCATTCAACCGCTTTGGACCCTCTTCTCGTTAGGCGTGTTTTTCATTTTCTGGCTGTCGGTGTTGCTGGCGTTGGCCACCGCCGAACATCAGGGCCGACGTACTCAAAAGCTGGAGATTAAACGCTACGACAGTCGCCAAATCGAGTCGTCGAGCGGCGAGCGTCTCGCGTCGTTCACACTCATCGACTACAACGATCCCTCGGCCATACAGTACATGTGGTGGTATCTCATTATTGCTTTCATCTGGACGTCCGAGTTTATACTGTCGTGCCAGCAGATGGTGATCGCCGGCGCCGTTTCCAAGTGGTACTTCACGCGCGATCGATCCCGAATTAGTTGTCCAATTGGCGGCTCCATTCGTCGCCTCTTCTCGTATCATTTAGGATCGGTGGCGTTGGGCTCGTTATTGATTACGCTACTCAAACTTCCCCGACTCGTTATCGCCTATTTCGAGAAGAAATTCCGCGCTTACGATAACTTTGTGTCCAAGTGTTGTCTCGGGTGCTGCACTTGCTGTCTGTGGCTCATCGAGAAATGTGTGCGTTACCTGAACCGTAACGCCTACATTGTGATCGCTATTGAGGGAACTGGTCAGTAAAAATCTTTTGTTGGATTTGTCATTCTTTAATATTAAAGATAATTATTTTTTTCTACATAGGCTTTTGTACATCTGCTTCAATTGCTTTGGAACATATCGTTACGAATGCGCTTCGCGTCACCGCCATTAACAGCGTCGGAGATTTCGTGCTCTTTTTGGTAAACATATATTAAATTAGATTAATTTTTTTAAAAATACTAAATTTAATTATTAATATCAGGGAAAAGTGAGCGTCACCGCCGCGTCCGCATTCGTTGGATCTTTACTTATGAAGGTAACCAAAACTTATAAAATATATAAAAATTTATTAAGCCTATCATCTCATCTCAACAGAATAACCCTATGCTTCACTACTGGACAATACCGGTAATCGTGGCCACAATAATCGCGTTCTGGATCGCCCACTGCGTGCTCTCCGTATACGAGATGATAATCGACACCCTGTTCTTGTGTTTCTGCATCGATTACAATCGCAACGACGGCTCTCCTGGTAAGGAGTATTACGCGCCGCCATCGCTGCTCGAATTTCTCACCGGCGAAGAAGTGGATCACGCTCTGCATCCGCTCAACTCGAAACGCGGCGAATAAATGGATAAACTGTGTATACTGTATGCGGGTTTTCTCACTTTCAACCAAAGAATTAGTTGATTACAATGCATTCTTTATTTATATTGGGTTTTGTCGTTACTTTCTGTTTAAGAATCTTTTCTGCCATATTTTCAAACATATCGATAATTTATGTTTAAACCGAATTTTAAAATGTAAATTAATATTTAAAAAATTTACAAAAAGGTCGAAAAATATAATTATGTAATCGAAATAATTTTTATACGGTCACACATGGACTTACTCACGGTTTTTCACGTTTTTAAATTTAGTATTATTTTGTTCACCATTTGCTAACAATTCATTCATTATATTTAATGATATTAATCTGTTAAGATGTTTGAAATTTATAGCATTTATTGCTATTATATTTGCATTAAAGATATGTACGTATAATTGATACATAATCATTAAAATTAGTGAATTTTAATTTTATTTTTTATTTATTTACCAAATACTACTTAACAAATTATCATAATTTCAAAATGAGTTAATTTTAATAATTTTTTCTGTCAATAATTAAGTGTTTTGATATATATATATATATATATTTATATTTGCTTTGAAATTAAAAATTTATATTTTTATTTCAGGATAAATTTTAATTTCAATTTTAACCAAAAATTATACCATTGATGCTTTGATTCATGCATTGATGCGCATTATATTACTTAAAATACTACCGATTTTGAGAAATGCCTTAAAAAATCCTGAATTATTTTCTATATTACTCAGAATTTTTATAACACATACATACATAACACTAACATATGTTAGAATATTATTACTTAATAAACTATTTATAAAACTATATAAAACTTATTTATAATAATCAGTTATTAACATAAACTTATATTAATATAAGTAAATTGTATATTCAATTTTACTATTATAGTATCATATAATAAGTGACTTACGACTATAGCAGTATGATATTTATACTAATGTTACGCTAATGTTAAACTATATAATTTTTAAATTAATAAATAAAATATTACAAATTATTAGTAATTATAAATCCTATAAGATATTAATTTAAACCATAAAGAAAATATAGTATTTTTTGCGCCAAATAAAGTAAACAAATACCAATTTTAATCTTGATTCTGATACAATCAAATTAAATATTTCGATTATATTTCAAATCCGCATTACATTATATGTTTGGTTAATATAACGGAGATAAAGGACTTAATGGTGTATTAAAAAGATCAGCGAAACAACTCGAGCTAAAAATGTTAGATAAAAGATAAATCAATTAGTTTTTTGTTTGCATTCAATTATCGTGTTTATTAAAATCTAAGTGAAAAATGTTACGTCACGGCTTGTGGCGGTTATTTGTTGATAGAGTTGACAGATTTTTGCAAAATCATTTCTAACATTGTTTAAATTTTTTTTTACAAATTCTTATTATTAATTAATATCTGATTTTAAATATCTTATATAAATCTTTGAAGACATTTTATTTAAACATACATTTTAATATAAATATAATATTTTGAATGTTTCAAAATTTATTCATTATTTTTGCATAAATTAATTTTGCTTTTTAGCAAATTTTGTCAAATTAAATTTTTTATTTTTATAGTTAATATTTTTTTAAAAATTATATTATATTAAGAAGTTATGTTTTTAATGCATTCCTCGTCATAGGGTATTGAATACACACGATAACGGCAATTAACAATGTTTTAGTTAATATGTATATAAAATCCATTTATTTCGAGTGTTGTTTCCAGATATTCACTCACTAAAAGCGAGTAAAGGAAATCCACTCACGATATGAAAGCCTCGCTACGGGCACTCAAAACGCCGTCAATTTCGACAAAACAAGGCTATCAAGATTTGAATGATATTGTTATTTAGATAAACGCAATTATAGAAACCAAAAAAGAAAGAAAAATAACAATTAAGTCAATCAGAATCGCACGCAAGAGCCGTGGATCTGTTCATTATGATAAGCCAGAGTTGGGAAAATTTCTATCACGAATTCATCATCTGATGAACAGAGTAGTACAGCGCTGGTCAGTAATAACTTTAATATTGTAATAACTGTTTTTACAATTATGTCACTTAACTAATTAACTCACATATGTTTAAAAATAATTTGTAAGTACCATTAATTATTAATAAATAGATAATTTTTTATTTCAGATTTTAGGTAAATATTAAATAATTTAAATTAGAATTCCATATTTTGTAAATTTATTTATTAAATAGGATCAATAAATTTTGCAATTAAGTGTCTTTGAAATAAGCATACAATGTATAATGAAGTACTTAATATTGGAGAAAACCTACAGTAATAATAATGTTAAGAGTTACGTGCAAATAATTAAAAATCTTCAAAGTTAAGTAAGATTTGAAAATTATTTGTAAAAAATTCCCTATTTATATCTACTAATATACACGCATTTATAAAAATATATATAACATTTTACTAATTAATACACTATCCGTCACAACTGGTTATCCGCTTTGATAAATACAATTTAAATAAGCATTGGTGTGAAATGATACACATGTTTATACATTATGTATTAAAAAGATTTCTCTTTTTGTCAAAGAAATAGTTAATATTTAATTAAATATAAAAATATAAGAAACTAAAGATAATGCAAGTTTACTTCATATAATAATAGTGAATGTAATATTTTTTCTGCAACTACAGAATTGAATAAATATTGCATAAGCTTTATACACTAAAATTCCTATGATTATACACGTATTATCTATTCAAAATTTTTCAATTTATTGTAAAATCTAAGCTGATTGTATAAGTGCGAAACTTATACCTACAAATCTATACAAGGAGTGGGTATTATACATGGATATTTTTTTTAAAAAAATTGTTTAATATTTAAGTGTGCGTTATGCATGTATAAGTATTATCATAGGAATTTTAGGGTATATGCTCTTTACTTGAGATAAAAAATTACTGATTTCTCAATACTACATCTTAATCAAAGTTTAATTTACTGATTTAAAAATATAATCTAATGTAGAATAGTTAAGATATTTAGTACTTAATTAAACAAACAAATATATCTCGGATGACATTTTTAAATCTCATACTAAAGCGTTAAATTACTTTGTCGTAATGCGAAGATTACTTTCCACACATGTGGGAGATTTCTTTAATACTAGCGTACAATATATTTCAAGCACTTTTGATTGATTTGATTGCGAACTTATTAATTGATTATGTGTTATATAATAAACTATCAATCCTTTAGTTACATAATACTACAAATTTGCTTATATTGTCAAATGTCAACAATCTATTAAAGCTTGATTTTAGCAACAGCTAAATGTGGCATTTATTATAAAGGTTAAAACTAAAATCACGTATGATTTGACTCTACTCTTTAAGTGTCTCTTTCCACTCTACAGGTCTGTGCATAAGCTTAATAAATCAAATTAAATTTTGAAATTTATTTAAACATAATCATAATTACGAACCAACACTGAGAAGATTTGAATAAATGAAATAATAAATAATCATAAATAGTTTTGCGTAACTTAAACAATGAAAATTAAATTCTTATCCATATTCTACAGGACTCTCTTAATCAGAAGAATAAAGAATTTGATTATTAATCTTTAATAGAAACGGATAAATTATATTTTTATAGATAAATAGAAATAACTCATAAATACTCTTATATTTTATTCTGTATATCTGTCAATATATATGTTGAGAATTTTATTAGAATAATTTTTTTCTTTTTCGATTCTGCACAATAGCTTATATTATATATAACTCGTTTATTATCTAAAATTTTTATGCATCCTTTTTAATTCAAGTAATCTAAACATTTGTCAACAAATGGATTACATATTGGTTATAACTAATATTAATACAAATTTTAATTATTTATTTAGTGATTGTTTGAGGCAACCACTCGTTTGAGCACTAAATAGATAATATTTGACCCAATTCTTAAATTTTTGTTTTTATTCATAAAAACCAATTTTTAAAAATTATTTATTTTGCTCTAATTTAAAATAGTTTCCAACTTATTGTTGGGTGACATTCGTATAATTCTAATAAAATTATGATAAAAAAATTTGATTATTTATTCATAATATTTCGTTTTTACCAGTTATTAAAATATAAATTTAAAACTTTTATATGTCTATAGTCTGAATAAATGTGATACCATTTGTTTCCACAATAGTCTAAAGCAACGTAATGTTTAATTATATATTGATTTTGCGACTTTGACTTTCGTTTATCTGATTGACCTGATTTTTTTCAAAACTACAATATGTATTTAGTTTACACTCAGTTACCAATATTTATATAAGTTATTGTAACTTTTATTAACAGTTCGAATAACTTTTATGAATACCTTTTCTTAATTTGTCTTTGTGTGTAAATAATCAATTAAATAAATTTTTGAATCTTTAATGCAATTTAAGCCTTTGAGCATTTGTACTAATCTATGCCAATCTTTTCATTTATAAGAGGTAATCTTTATAAGGCGAGAATAAATTATATTTCAAAGCTAATTATTATAATAGATATTATGTCTTAATTAACTCTAGACTAACTAAGTATTATATTAATCGTTTTAATTTTAAAGAGACATAAAATAAAATATCCAATAAAATATATGTTGCTTTTAATTGCCAACTATTTCGTGAGACTGAAAATACTTAAAATAATGTTAATAATGAGTTTAATTTAAATACATTTATTAGTAATTAAGGCGATTTATTAATAATTAAATTTTATAAACTAAAATTGACTGTGAATAGAGGCAATTATTGTAAGATGACATAAGTATTACGTCAACTTATTTGGTATTAATTTAATTAATAGAGTCAATACAAGAAACCTAAAATAAAGTATAAAATTATAAAATTTTAAGCTAAAACAATATAGAGATATAAAGTCAAATAATTAGTAATGTATTGATATCTTTAAGTAAACACTCTTTTAAACACTCAAACTATAAACTTTATAAACCAAAACCAGATAATTATTATGTTCTAAACTGTATTATATAAAACCTTTCGCATTCATTTCAATTGACTGTTTCTCATAATCAATCGCATACCACAACCGAGTCGACCATTGATACTCAATTGTCATAAGTCAAAAAAAAAATTGAACGCAGTTTTAATCCATATCATTATTGGCGGTTTCCCATATTGTTATCAATTGCCTATCAATAAGTTACTTAAAGATTAGCTCACAATACACACACACACACAGCACTTCACCGTACGCTTCGACCTTAACAGCGATGCGTCTTATCGTTATGACCTAATATCCTATATACCTATAAATACCTATAATTAGCGGCAGAATTCTCAAAATAGCTAATATCAACTTAAGCGTAGAGAACAAGAGAAATAGTTTAGAAGGAGAAAGAAAAATAAAAGTCAACCAAAAAAATAAAAAATAAAAATACAAAGTTTAAAAAAATTTAAACTCTTTCTCAGGCAAACGAGAGACAAACAAAACGTATGATATTTGAAAGTTAGAAACCCGTGAAAGAGTTCAACCAATTTTGGATAATAACAGTTTGGTTTTTCCTGCTTCACATCGAGTGGTAATATGGATAAAGGAAAGTCAAGTCTGCAGGAGTACGAAGCGGTACGCAAGCCGTCGCCTGTGGTGTACGTCGCGGCCCTGTCTGCTATGATGGGCGCCATGTGTATGGGAGCGGTGTTGGGCTGGAGCGCGCCCGCCATTCCCGATATGGAGCGCGAGGACAGTCAGCCGAGAATCGATCCGAAGAACGAGTCCGATTTGCAAACCAAGTCATGGATCGGCAGTTGCGTAACATTGGGCGCATTAGTTGGTGGTCTACTATGCGGTAAGCTTTTAATTAATTCATTATAGCTTCATATTTTTCAAACTTTTAATAATATGGTTCGTTCATTACTAAGAATTTTTCACTACAATTTGTAAAAGATTATAATTTGTTGTAATTGAAAATTTGAAAAATTTTTATTTAAATTATTTGAATATAAAACTTTTATGAAACTCTATAGTTTAGCTTTATATTAATAGTAAAACTACTTTAAATATGATTTTTCCATTAATAAATATCAGTACTGTCTAACTATGTATAGAATTGTAAAATTTAGTATCTTTATAAGTTTATAGCGTTGCCAACTGTATATCAAAAATTTAGCTGACCTTTTGAAAAAGTTTGCCGTAAAAAGGCTGACATTAGCTGA
>JAQIYA010001024.1:0-15018 GCA_034699355.1 Microtritia minima | reverse complement strand
ATCATTGAAATAACGCCACACTTTTGCGATTTTATAGCGTTTGCCAGACTTACGCACATTTAGCACTTTTTCTATAAGCATAAGACATATAGTTTTATATATGAAAAAGAACCACATCTATAAAATTTACTATTTTAGGGGTCGTTTGTTAAAAACAAGTAAAAGTATTTTCACAATAAAGGAAAACTTTTATAAAGCGAGTGTTAGATATGCCGAGGAATTGGCTTAAAATTAGGCTTAGGTTCGAGTTTAGGTTTAGACTGAATGAAAACACGATACGGCTCAACATAATGAGATTATTTTTAAATACATTTAACTAATTTTATTAATTATTTAGTTATTTTTATGAATTTTCTGCTTATATTATTAGTTTGTAATTAATTGAATTTATGTGTGTTGTAATTTCGATTGTGTTGTAATTATTGTTAAGAATCATTTATTTAAACATTTATTTAATCATTTATAAATAACTATTTAAAAATTATGTACAGTTATTGAATTTTTTTAAAAAATTATCTCCTTTTCTACAGAATGTCGGAGAATTTATTAAAGATTTATAATTTTTTCCGGTCTCTTTAAGCTGATTAGCCATCCGTTCGCGCAACTCAGGCGGAAATTTACTCAAGTGATGGCCGACCACAGCGTCGGACAGCTTTTGAATGACTCGCGCCACTTCGGCCACATCGTTCTCGGACGTCAGCGACACCGCGAACACTCTCTCGAGCGCGCTCTTCTCGTGATCCACCTTGAATTTAGGCAATTCGCGCTCGATTAGCGACTTCTTTGGCGGAGAGGGTCCGAAATCATTAGATTTGGACGGCAGACATGATGTCGACGACGTAGGAATTGGTGGCGGCGGTGGTGCCGATTGTTGAGGCGGTGGTGCCGATTGTTGAGGCGGTGGTGCCGATTGTTGAGGCGGTGGTGGCGAAGGTTGTCTCGGCGGTGTCGCCGCTTTGCGTTCGGGTGATGGTTCCCTATATCTCGGAGCTGTTTGCACCTTCACTTTATACTGTCCGCGGCCGACGAGTGTCTCGAGTTCTAGCGCTCGCTTTGCAGCGTCGAGTGTAAGCTCGTGAGATTCGGTCACGTATTTCATACCCTCCTGAGGATGAATTCGTTTCTAAATGAAACGAACAAAGTAAATCACTTTTAGCTACTAATCCAAAATTAGGCCAAAATAATTAACTCACAATAAAGTTAGCCCTATGGGTAAAACTGCAAAGATGAGTTAAAATTTGAGTGGCATTTTGGACGCACCGACACAGCGAACACTCGTACACTCGAGGCGTGGACTTGTGGTCGGGATCGATGTACTCGCTCACGAAGTCCAGACCAATTATCGGTTTGTTGCACTGTTTTAATTGTTCGTCGAGTGGCTTCGGTGGTGGCGGAGGTTGTGCTGGCTGTGAAGGGGTTGGTGGCGGTGGTAATGGTTGAGGTCGTGGAGGGGATGGAGGCGGTGGTTGTGATGGAGGTGTTGGTTGTGATTGCGGTGATGGTAGTGATGGAAGCGGTGATGGAAGTGGTGGTAGCGATTGGGGTGGCGGTACTGGTTGTGGTGGTGGCAATGGAGGGGGTGGTGGCGGTAGAAGTGGTGGGGGTAATGGGGGTAATGCGGGAAGTGATGGCGGAGGGACTGGCAATGGAGGTTGAAATCGGGGTTGAAATCGAGGCTGATATGGAGGACGAAAGGGATGGTATTGATGCTGATTTTGCTGTTGATGTTGATGTTGTTGTTGTAGATGTTGTCGTATGCGTTGTTGTATTTGCTGCTGTTGTTGTTGTAGTTCTTGTTGATATTGTTGTAATTGTTGTTTTTGTAGTAGTAGTTGTTGTTGATGTTGCTGTTGAGCGGGAGTGAGTGGCGTCACATTAATCGCTATCTGCTGTCCGCCACTCGACTGCAGCGATAGCGGCGTATTGTAACCCACGAATGTTGGGCCGTTTATGGCGGTCTGTTGTCCACCGCTGGTCAACACCGAGAAAGGAGTGCTATGAGAACCAATAGTGTTGTTAATTGAGGTCTGATGCGCACCACTGGTCTGTATGGCGAGTGGCGTACTGTGAGTGTTGATAACGGGAGCGCTGTTTAGTGGCGTTTGAGAGTTAATGGTTGTCGCTATCGATAGCGGCGTGCTTTGAGTGCCCATAATTGGGGCGCTTATGGTTGTCGGATACGTGTTATGCGCGCCCGAATGCACAAAATGTGGAGCGCTGTGGCCAATAATTGCGCCGTTAATTGTGGTCTGTATAGTCGCGAATGGCGCTGTCGAGTAGCCACCCATCGGCAGCCACTGCATGGCCTGAGCAGCGCTGGCGGTCTGATGGGAGAGCTGTTGAGACGGCTGTGGTTTGCCTTCGGGTTGAATCACAACACTGTTGGCGATCACGTTAGCGATCGGTTGCGGATATCGAGAGCCCATCGGTATCGGTATTGTTATCGACGACTGTTTCGACTGAATCGACGCCACGGCCAGAGTCGACATAAAGGTGTGCCACTCTTTCGGATCTTAAAATTTCACGTTTCAAAACACAGGCATATCAGAGATAATAATAAATTTATTAAATAACTTAAATAATAGTCGACATGAATGTGAAGAAAAACGCGTCTCGAAAGTAACTATAGTTACGAAAATCAAAGCACGTTATGAGTGAATCAATACAGATGTCGCAGTATGTCTCGTAATTTGTTTTAATTGCTAATGTTATTCATTATTTAATCAAAACCGTATTTTTAAATTAAATTTGAAAAACTTAATAGGTTTAAATTTTAAAATTCTAGTGTCTAATGGAAAATTAGGATAACATTTTAAATTTTAAAAGCATATATTTACAGATAAATAATTATAAATTTTTGGATAAGGTATTGCTATTATTATTATTATTATTATTATTATTGAAATATTTAGTTTTTAAAATGTTTTTGGGGCTAATTTTTGGGCACTGGATTCTCTTCGCAATCATCGTCGCCATAGCAGTGATAGGCCCACAATTGTCAGTTGTCAACAAATTATTAGACTATAGTACATTTTTGAGTTTATCAATTTAATAATAATAATTATCATACTATTGTCTGACTCAATAATACACATTAAATTGTTATAATTATACAACTTTTTTATATGTTTTTTTTAAGATAAATAATAATGAGTTTATCAGTTAATTATTAATAAAACTGCAGTGCAATATGATTTCATTTCTAATTAATTCTCAGAATAATAAGTTAAATAAACATAAATAAGAAAAGTTTTAAATATCATAAGCATAAAATTGTTTAAAAAAATGTCAAGGTTTTCAAGATTAGAAGATGATCTGATCTGATGATCACATGAACCTCGATTTCGTGCTGAAATTTTCAACATTGATTTCAATGATGCCCTTATATAAGCCAATAACAAACCATAATTGGGAAAACACAGCGCATCTCGTGTGTAATTTTCAATTTTAAACAAATTTTTAACATTTTAAACTTTACTTAAAATTCGTCAGACGAGAGGCTCATCTAATCATCAGATAGAGAGTTGATAGACATAAAACATGTTTTGATATACAGAAGTGAATTTTAATCAACTATACACTTAGTAGGCGGGAGTGAGTGAGAAAATCAAGTTTCGTGTCAACACTTATCTCACTTAAAAGTGCGATTCAAAAACAGAAAGTTTAAAAAAAAAGTTTGTGATATACTTTATCTATTTTATCACAATATTTTTCATTATTATTACGACTTAAATAATTCTTATTTGAAATTAATCTATTAAATGGTCTAATAATGACAATCAAAGTTACTTTATTATTGATATTATTGTTGCAATTGTTGGTATTGTCTTTGACTCAACAACGCGTTTGCAGGAGTGCTGACAATAGTTAGTTTTAATTTGAATCATTTTAATAAACAACCCATTAATTAATAAATATTATTATTTTTATAAATTATTTTAATTTTTCAGATCGCCGTCGGATCGGTAGTCGAGATTACGGCGAAGAATTGCCAGAATCGCGGAAAAACTATCCGAAGTCGAGCGACGCCGTTGTGTTTCGGGACGACTCCGAACCGAAACAATGCGCCAAATTGTGTCTTAACGAAAAATATCTCAAACATTATTACGCCAAGGGTTGCACACCAGTGGAGGGAGAAATTCGGTACTGCAAGAGGCCGTGCTATAAGTATTTCGACTGTCCTAAACCGAAACCAACCAATAAGGCTCTATTTATAAAGCCTACTAATAAAGCCAAAACTGGTAAGAAATTGATTTTTAAATTTAATTTTTTTTCACATCACCTGAACTCGAAAATTATTATACAGACTGTAGATATAGAGGCAATAATTATCAAATTGGCGAAAGAGTTCCGGCGGACAACAAGTGTCGCGTTTGCACGTGCGTCGAGGACACGACCGACAACAGCCGCGACGCTCGCATACTGTGCGCATCGATTGACTGTCCAGAAGGCTTGAGAGGCGGCGGTCTGAGTCCAAGCAAAAACGGAAATTGTTATAACTATTACGAACCGGACAAGTGTTGCGCCACTCGTCAAGAGTGTCCTTCAGTGGGCGAAGAGAAACTGTGCGTATACGGTCGCAAGACCTACCGATACGGCGAAAGAATATACCCGAAAGAGAATCCCTGTCTGGTCTGTGTCTGCGGCAGTCTATGGAATCAGACCGGAAATCCGCTCGAGAACGCAGGCGTCTGCCGACCGATTGGCTGCGATTTCGAGATCGAACCGAGACTCGGCGAGGGCTGCGTTCCGGTCTATCACGAGTCCACGTGCTGTCCCATCAATTACTATTGCCGTAAGTTTTTGTTTCAGAAGTTGAGACCAAAATTTTCTAACAAAAGTTAAATCAAACGAATAGCGCCGCCGAAAGAGCATCACTGCGTTTTCGACGGCCAGCGGTACGCAATCGGCGAACGATTAGATTTCGGAGAACCATGCGTGGAGTGCGAGTGTCGAGTGCCGCCAGACTTCACCTGTGTTCACAGGTCGTGTCCGCCGCGGCCGTCGCCCGATTGTGTGCCCGTTTATGCGAAGCCAGAAGACGAGCCACAATGTTGTCCCACTTATCGATGCGATGGCGGAAAGTCAGGGTTGGACTCCGTGGTGGATATGGTCGCCACGCAAACCAGTAAACCGCAAGTTCGGGCGTCGTTGCGACAGCAGAAGAGTCCGGCGGTCAAAGTTTTGGCGACTGACGAGCCAATAGCGGAGGAGTCGAGACCGGCGCCGCTCAGACCGTGTCCGACAGACGTGGGCGACGTTAGTGCCTGCTATGGCGGCAACTGTACGATAGTTAACGATGTTTTCGGGTGTCGAATATGTTCGTGCAGTTCCTGTCCGGAGTTGAAGTGCGACGGCGACGGCTGCTATCTATATCTGGTCACTCCTGGAGCGTGTCCGCGATGTCACTGTTCTGATAGAGAATAGTGAACGCGAATATGTAAATAGAAATTTGCTTAAACAGTGTGAGAATTGCATGAATTAGGATTTAATCCGTAAATATGGCTCTAATAAAATGATGATTAAATTGATTTTATTTAATCTAATAAAATACTCGTTTTTCATCTAAAATACTTCGTAATGTGTATCAAAAAAAATTATTTGTTTGAATTATAAATGTACAGATTGTTTATAATAATTTCAATATTGAAATTTAAAATTAATAAATGTTTAAAAAAAATGATGAATTTGTTATAATTAAGTCTAAATTTATTTAATCTTAATATTTACAATAGTTATATTTATTATTTAACTTCTGCTTCTTTAAAAAAAAAACGAAACCTTAACTATTAAATTCTTACTTTACTGGTAAATTGGCCTTCAATTTAGATACCGCTCGCGCGGCGCGGCCGAAATAATTTCCCACTAATACTACGAAAAGGCATCGGCACTCACGGTATCACCACTTTATCAGAAAGCCATAAATATTTACTGTTCGTGTGGTAGTATTAATAAATATTTTTTACTTCACTGTTGGCAAAAATTTCTATTATAGTGTTCGTGGAAAGCAGTATTCATGAGCAAACAATGTGACAACTGTTTCAAAAGGATTACTTGAAGAATTTCGCTGATAACTGGTCGGCGATAGCTGTGAAGAGCTTATCAAAGGAAGTGTCATTCCTAAACGTTTACAGGTGTATCAAATTAATGATATCGACTCGATTCAGATAAGGGCTCGCAAATAAATTGTTTGAAGTGAAAAATTGTTAAGCAATGCATTGGAATATTTTAATCTGTAAATTAATGCACAATTAGTATCGATATTCGCTGACATTAGTCAAGGACATGATCAGGAAAAAGTCAACTCATTTCTGTTGATAGATCGCTATTTGGTTTGGAATTTATTTGCATTTAATTAGTCTTTAATTTTTTATTTTTTGGCGTGAAGTAATACTTATTATTATTATTGGCCACATTTAAATAACTTTGTAATTTTTACTTTATTTATTGTGCAGTATTGGTTAGTATTATTGTCAATAGACTAGCCAAAAGTGCAGGCAAATTGTGGACATTTCATAAAATGAGATATTGTCTGTATAGAAGATTTGGTTTATTTCTTCGCACAATGATGTTCATAAAAAAATAGTTAATAGTTAATATTTAGTTATATGATATAACGATAAAGGTATGAATGATACCATATTCTGTTATAAATAAATAAGTTATAATTTTAGGAATTATTTTAAGCATGGTAAGTTTTCTTAATTAATTAAATCCTTATTTTAACTTTTTTTTTTAAAAATTGATAAAAGTATTAATTAAAGTAAATTTAAAATTTAATTTTATTTCAAAACCCTTTTAAATGTTGGGAGAGAACACAGAAATTCATTATGTTATAAATATTTAATATTACATTCCATTGTTACGAAATAAAAAATTAATATTACATCAAATAAGGATATAAATATCTATACAACTTGCGAAATATTTGCTAACTTTGCCAAATTTTATAGCCGGTACCATAGAATTTAATAAATATGAAAATGTCTGTCTGATAAAATGTGTGTTTTATTGTTTAGCCGAAATCACTGGTATTACTTTATTTAGATTACTTTCTTTTGTTTTGACAAAACAAGCCACGCTCTGATTGTAACAAATCCTATTTTCTTACATTTTTCTTTTTTAATTGATTAGGCAATTATCACTAATTAATATGCAAAATAATTAAATATATAAAAAAATTCTGTCTAGAAATCATACTTTTTATGTCTTTATAGATAATAGATTATTATTTTTTTTGCTTGTATTAAAATTATGAAAATTTATTAACTATATCCTTGTGTTATATATAGTTGTGTTATTTATAGATATTGAAATAAATTTTTTATTTTTAAAACTTTTAATTTATAAATTAATCTAATAAATATATCTTAGATAAACTAAATTAGTAAATAAATTTTAAAAAATTAGTTAATTAATAAATTTTAAAATAATAATCATTTCGGTATCTCTTTTAGAATCAGTTATATATAGTTAATATATATTAATATATAGATGTTAGATTTAATATCTAAATGTATAATTTTACTTCATATTCTTAACATTTCAATTAAGACATATTACAACCATAGTATGATAAATTCCTAAATTTATACCTAAAATAAAATATCTAAATTTAAATTTATTTTATTTATTTTGCATTATTATTTTTAAATTATTAATATTCACGTCATAACAGTTAAAGTAAATATTAATTCCGTATATATGAATGAATTTTCTTTTTTTTCAAAGTTATCTACTGCTAAAAAAAACTAATTGTCCGCTATTTCAAGCTTGGGTTCACGTTTAATTGAGTTTAACTGCTCGATATTTTATATTAAAAAAAATAGTTATTATATTAATCTATTCGCGCATTTCAAGGCGTGTGCGTATCAATTTTTATAACTCAAAGTAAAGCATTTTATGAAATTGATATTCGCTTACCATTAATGCCATAACGCATTCAGAGAATTGAATAATAAAAAAATCACCGTTAAATTGCATATTATTTAGAATGGATTAACAACTGTTTGCTCCAAATGTAAGTAACAATATTTTTTATCTAAATTATTTATTATGACAATAATTTTCAGCGCCTTTAATAATTAAATAAAATAATTAACATACTGTAATTGACTAATGTTATGCATTTTGTTTAATAAGATTTATTATAAGATAAAGCAAAACATTTTCTTAGCAATTACTGTTGTAAATACAGTAATATTATTTAAATTGTGTAATAGTACGGTAACAGTAATAGTAGTATTAATTTTTTAAAATAAATTAAATGGAAAAAAGCTTTATATGCAGATATATTTTAATTATTTATTTGATTTTACTGCAAATATTCATTTACAATCTTTAATTTTGCGAATTAATTAATAATTAATTAGTAATTAATTATGTACTTTGCATGAGTTTAAAGTATTACTGAATCAAATTAATTAGTGTTTATACTTATATTATATGGGGAGTTGAATTGTAAATTATAAAGAAAAAATTACAAATAATATGACTTCTTTAAAAATGAGTCTTTTTGTAAAAATTTTCATTAATTCGTTATATATATATAAAAAAAAATTATTAGTGTTGTCATAGAATTTAATATTTGAATTTGAATGCATTTAATCATTAGCCATCATTAACAAACTGAATACCTTAGAGGCACCAAAGTCTACTGATTCATACTTTGAAGTCGAGCACTACAATTGATATTCAATCAAACACATGTACTGATAAATTTAAGTATGTTCTTGAGCTTGACTGATATAACTATATATAACTATATTATATAACTAATTTCGAGTAATACAAAAATCAGCAAATATTGATTATTTAAAAATAATTAAAAATACACCCAATTTGTGGCTTTATTTCGATTTTAATTAACAAGACAAGCATTTAATATAACTATGTTTAACTATATTAAATGCTCGTTTATTAAAATCGAAATTCATGGTATTTTTTTGGTGATCACTTATTTTTCTCTCTTGACAGAGGGTACTACTTAGCAATTATATAAGGGAGAAAATTGTCACCGAAATTATAGATATAAATTTTTACTGTAATTGTTTGAATCAAATACTGAGAATCAAATGATTTATCAATAAACGTGTGTTCGATATATTCTACTGAATAGCTGTAGTTTTGCTGGTTTTTTTTAAATGATCGCTAATCCGACTACTTATAGCAAGTTTCAGCAATTATCGATTCATTTCCTGTGTTAATTTATATTGGATGAGTGTTTTGTGTGGGAT
Source organism: Microtritia minima (assembly GCA_034699355.1). Taxonomy (NCBI): domain Eukaryota; kingdom Metazoa; phylum Arthropoda; class Arachnida; order Sarcoptiformes; family Euphthiracaridae; genus Microtritia; species Microtritia minima. Next base: position 5,782 of record JAQIYA010001024.1, on the reverse strand, counting down.
CAATAAAAATGAATCGCGAAAAAGTAAAATACTCTTTTTTTGTTGTTGTTATACTCGGGAAATAAATCTATCTCTCGAAAACGTGGGAATTTGGATTTACCATACTATATATATATATATATATACGCGCTATAAATATAATAATTTATTATTCGTTCAATTTCAATGTCATCCATTATGAATAGTGTTTATTCAGCCGGAAGAGTGTATTATTATTATTAGATCTATTGTCAAACCATTTTTTTCCCAAATTAAGTAATTAGGTTTCAGGCAGTCAGCAAAATAGACACTTATATGAACTCAATTGAATTTCGTAATCACACTGTAGTCTAATTGAAGGGGTATTTATTTTTAAATTTGGCAACTCTTATGGTATCGATAATAGTTTTAATATCGATTAAAGTTTCGCTATTAAAAAGAATTTATTTACAGACATCTAATACTTAAGGATACTGTAGACTCGAAATTAAAAAAAATATAATTGGACCGTATGTGTACAGCAACATATCAACCACAAGCTTATTGCTGTGCTTTATAAATGTTGAAATAAATCGACTGTTCAGTGCTGTACAGTACTGACATTTACATTTAGGCGGATATTAATTGATAATAACAATAGCAAAACACAAACAATTGCGATAACTGGGGAAAAATATATGGTATTTTTTCATAAATGTCTGCAAATACTGTGATTGAATAATTACGCTATTGATAATTATGTCATCTAATGTTTTTTTACGAACGATTATAATTTTTAAAACATTTTAGGAAATATTTTATTAAACATATAAAATATGCGCATAAAAGCGCACAAACTTTTCTATTATTAGGCAGAAATGATAATTTTTGCGGAGCGCTAATTAAATTCAGCCACGATTGTAAAGGTGTGCGCAATAAAATATTAATTAAGCTCTAATTTATTGTTTAGCAACTGATTAATCATAACGAAGCGCAACAGTACTGTATTGACATGACTAGCAAAGAATTCCGCTCGTGAACAGCCATATAGTGCGCTCAGTTTACGGCAAAAATCTCTTCATCAGTATTTCGTGGAAATAAAGTAAATATTTATTATTATATCATCTCGTTTAGTATATCGATATTTATAGCTATGCGGCCGCAGTTAATTCAACTTTTTTTTCTATTGTTATCTAGAAATTGTTAGGAAAGAGCGAAGAGATAATGAAGGCTGTTGTGTGTCGCCAAACGATTGTTTTGTGTTACCCATTGCGCAGCTTTTCAACCATCGTATCTCATATCCATACGAGAAAGTTGTAATAATAAAACAGAAAACAAAGTTTTATTGTTATTATTTCAATTTGAAGACGAAACCAGAAATCATTTCTAGACTGTCGACGCTTCAGTCGCGTAATGCAATCCGTATTTTTTTCAATTCTCAATCAAACAAGAATTACGAAAGAGTTGCCAAATGGCAGTGAAAATTAACAAATAGTGTTTTTTTTTATTGTTTAAAAACAAATTGTATGCCGCTCTAACTCAACAAAATAAAAGTGGTTTTATTATTTTTAACAGCACTTAAACAGCTTTTGTACAGGTATGACACTTATTTACTTACTAATCTAACTTAAGTGCTATCAATTTATGAATATTTCAAAATTAAAAGTGTATTCTATTAAATAAAATTTTATTATTATTATTTTTTATGCTAAAATGAATTGTTATTAAAAATTATTAAACGCTAGGAATAATCTCTAGTAATTGTTTATACTACAATTTTTTGTAGGAAGTGAATCAATCTTATAATTGATTTTTATAGCACGAATAAAATCAAACTCATACTAAAATCAATATTTATAATTCAATAGAGAATAAATAATTACCGCAAATCTCGCCAGAATTGGGAGAAAACAGTCGCATTGCAGGCAGACAGCAAAATAACATATCTAACAAAACAATGGGATCACTGATCCGCACCATTTCCAGCGAAATCACATTCTTCATGCAGTCCGGTCTGGTTCGCGATCTTGTGACGGTCGAGCTCAGCAAATTCAGCCTCAAAACGCTCAAATACTTGGCGTGCGATTTCATCGACGAAAACTTCTCCGACCACAACATCAGCGGACTCGCCGATCGACTCGCGCTCTTCCGCCACGACTACAACTCCAAAAATCTTCTCACACCGATAACGGTAGAGACTGACGTCACGAACGGCACGATAGTGGAGATTATTTTCCTGAAAGACCACTCCATGAGCCGATCGGCCCGCAAATGCAAGGCCACTCACTCGCTGGCAGTGCACTCGTATAAGAGTCCCCACTTCTGCGACTACTGCGGGGAACTGCTGTTCGGTCTGATCCGTCAGGGACTGAAGTGCGACGAGTGCGGCCTCAACTGTCACAAGAAGTGCGCCTACAAAATACCGGCCAACTGTCTGGAGCTGCGATCGCTGACCGACGCCAAGTCGCCCAAGAGTTCGCTAACAGAGTTGATTCGCGCGCAGATCAATCTCGGCAAGAGTCTGATGGCGCTCAGCGACATGAAGCAGTTGGAAGTGCCGCATACCTTTCTGATCCACTCGTACAAGAGGCCGACCGTCTGCCAGCACTGCCACAAACTGCTGAGGGGTCTGTTCAAGCAGGGCGTTAAGTGTCGCGACTGCAAACTGAACGCACACAAGAAGTGCATCGCGAAAATTGCGCTCAACTGCTGCGGAGTGGACGCCACAGACGCCGGCGAATCGCTGGCCGACGAGAGCGTCGATGAGAACAACTCAATACGAAGCGACTACTTCTCGGACGACGAGCTCGAGAGCCGAAGTGTGACCAACTCGGAGCTGAGCGAACAGCTGTCGAACGACCGAAACATACCGCTAATGCGAATCATGCAGAACGTCCAGATCGACAGCAAGCCGTCCACGAGAATGTTCGGCGATGATCTCAACTACAACGTCGACATCAACGGCCAGTACAAGATCAACAAAGACAAAGTGCTCGGCTCTGGCCATTTCGGCATAGTTTACGCCGGCATTCACCGCAAACTGGGACACGTGGTGGCCGTCAAAGTGATCGAAAAGTCGAAGTTGGCTCTCGTCAATCAGCTCGTGCTGCGCACCGACACGACCGCACTCATGCAGAGCATCGACTTTCCCGGCATCGCGAGACTGGAGATGCTCTCCGAAACGCCGGATCGCATATTCGTGGCGATGGAGAAACTCAACGGCGATATGCTCGACATGATCATCAACTCGGCGAAGGAGCGGCTCGACGAGCCGGTGGCCAAGTTTCTCGCCTATCAGATACTGGCCGGACTGCGACACTTGCATCAGCTCGAGCTCTGTCACTGCGATCTCAAGCCCGAGAATATTCTGCTCGTCGACTCGCACTGCGAGTATCCGCAGATAAAACTGTGCGATTACGGGTGCGAGAGAATTGTTGGCCACTCGTTTCGCCAGAACATAGTCGGCACACCAGCCTATTTGGCGCCGGAGGTGCTCAGCAACAAACCGGTGGACAAGTCTCAGGACATGTGGTCGCTGGGCGTTGTCATCTATGCCACGCTGAGCGGCACTTTTCCGTTCAACGACGACGAGTACATCAGCGATCAGATCCAAAACGCTCACTTCATGTATCCGCTCGAGCCGTGGCGGGAGATCTCGCTGAAGGCCATCGACCTCATCAGCAATCTTCTGCAGTTGAACGCCGAGAAGCGGTTCGCGATCGACCAGTGTTTCGGTCACGAATGGTTTAACGACTATTACTGCTGGAAACGGCTCAGAGATTTGGAGGAGAGGGTCGGCTCGCGATGGCTGACACTTGAGTCGAGAGATGCCTATTGGAGCGCATACACGAGTGACAACAATATTCAAACAGCGAAAGACGTGACTGAGAAAAATAATTTGAATAAAAATATCAGCATTAATATTAATAACAATAATAATTGCGAGCAGAAAAATCCGAGTCTTAATAGTCAAACATCGCAAGAAAATCGCGGACTTTGGACACTAATGAATCTTTGATACGACGATTCAATTGAAACAAATAAAATTTCAAAGTTATCTCTGCAAGGATTTCATAGCATTTCGTTTCAGTAAATGCTTTGTATTATTTAATCACATTCCAGACACAAGTGTTTTACTATGCAATGTATACTTAAATATTGTTAAACTGTATTAATTCGCAAAATTATTTTTACATATATATTTAAAAATATCGAAACCATTATTTTTCGTTTAATTTGTAAAATAATTTCAATCTTAATTGTTAATAAAAACATATGAATTTCTCATTTAAAAGCGAGTGTACATGAGTGATATTGTGTGCACGTGTTTTAATGCGATCATTAAAACAATTATTTGATAAAAATAAGGTAATAAACAGTGCCATAAATCCTTAACTTAATTAGTGACACATAGGAATAGATGAGAGAGAGTTTTTTAAACTTTGAAATGACAAACTTTGGATTAAAAAGGTTTATTCAACTAAAGCGCAAACAAACCTCTGTATACTTATTGTTCATAATTCGTGAACTGTTTTGAACTAAATTTGTTGAGCTGTATATCAAAATAGCGAATGTCTTAAAATGTAAATAATAAACTATAGTTTATGATTAATATGTTTATACTTATAAACATATTATTGATAAACGAAAAAATAAAATTAGAATTCAAGATTATTTTCATAAATGATAATATAAACAATTCTTAAAAAAAGTTCTCACAAATATATAGCGCATCCGTAAATTTTGACTCATAACTGATTCACAACTAATAAGACAAACGTGTGCGACAATATTGTATTGAAGATATAAATAAAAAACATATTATCGATGATAGCAAAGCATTGATAATAATAGGAAAAATAATGCAATAATTGCTAATTCGAGTAAACGACTCGCGATAAGGTTATGGAGACGGAGTTCCGTTTTGATTAAACGCCGACGTAGACTGAGTGCGAGCAATAATTGCAGCAACATTAGGAAAAAGAGTTTATCAAATGTAAACAATAATATTTTTTTTAAAAATTATTTTTGCAGAAATAAAGTATTTTTTTCCATTTTAATTTATTACTGCAATTAAATTACAAATTTCATTATTTCTGATTAAAAAATTTAGATTATTTATTTATTTACTTAAATTCATGTTTCAAAATGTTGAAAGTTTTTAGTAATTTTTCAATATTAAAAGATAAAATATTGCGCTCTATTTATACTTTATTAGGGCTGCCAACTGTCGGCTATTTTGACCTTTATTTTTGGTATTGTCGGCTGTCGGCTATAGTGTTAGACATTACAATACAAATGTAGGCTAAATTTTGTTAATTTCAAATAACATATTTTTTGATAGTTTATTAATTATATAATTGAAGTGTTCAAATGTTTAATGAGAATATTGTATTTGTCGAGTGCAACACATTCTATTAATATTTCACGAATATTAATGTTAATAATTAATATTAACATTAATATTTGTAAAATATTAATGAATTTAAAAATTGCGAGAAAAAGTGCAAAATATATTCACAAATCGAACTCACAAATGTCTAAAAGTAGGTACAAATGGTTACGAGAATTTCTAATGATAATGACTTTAATGGAAAAAAATCCTGGACTCATGAAATAAATTTTTAATTAATTTTTAAATTATTTTTAAATTCATGGCTAAAACAGAGGTTTGTACTAAAATTATTCCATGAGTTGTTCAGAATTTAAAATTTATATTTAATAAAAAATTAGTGATATCTGCTTCTAAATCTAAAAGAAAATACATTTTTTGTAATATAAATTAAACAAAGAGATAATATTCTCTTATACAGAATCTGTATAT
>JAQIYA010001023.1:0-15019 GCA_034699355.1 Microtritia minima | reverse complement strand
ATAGTTGAATAGTTGAATAGTACAGCGCATCGCTGGCGATGACTAACGATGACTGGGATGGTAATTGAAATGCGAACTTATCGAAGGAGGAGAACCGATATTTCGAATTACAATCTTTGGGGTGTATCGATGCGGGTCGGGAGTGATCACCGAATAGGTCTTGTGATTGTGGTGGTGATGGTGGTGGTGATTGCGGTTGTGGTTTGTACTCGACTGGTTCGTCGACTGGTTTGTCTGATTCGTCGACTGGTTAGTGCCCGTCGAGCTCGACAGCATCGAACTCGCAGACCTCTCCTTTCGAGTCGACGACTGCGATGCCGGCGATGGCGTTGCGGATGACTGCGATGACTGCGATGGTTGCGAGGCTGGCGATGATAGGGATGACTGTGATGGACGTGATGAGGGCGACGATTGGGTGTTCGGCATTATTTTGAACGAGGGATGCTGTTTGTTAGGCGCCGAACACGTCGCAAATAAACCGCGATGTTTATCGAGAACAGCTGGATTGACGCAGTGCTTTGGCTTTGGAGGGGGAATATCGTATATCGCACGCAATGTCGAGGCGGGGATCGCGCTCTTCGCTACTGAGCTCTTTTTGGTGGTCGACAGGTCGAGCGGTCCGTTTGAGGGCGAACTGAGTGATGCACTTTTACTGGACTGATTCGAGTGATCGCTCACTGATCGGTCGCAGACATCAATTTCCGATTTAGGACTAGGAGTAGGTGTGGGCGGAGGCGATGCGAGCACAGCCGAGTTGACCGATATGGTAGTGGTGGAGCACAAGTTGGCCGCCTGTTTGCCGGAGGCGTCCGATTCGGGCGTCTTAATCGATAAGGTGGTGGACTGCGGCGAACCGATCTCCAAGTCATCACAACTCAGTCTAATTATATCACTTCCACGCCCACTATCGATGTCGTCCAACTCGAGAGTGACTTTACTGGTTCCGACCTCACCCTCAGAGCCCTCATCGTTAGGCACATCGACGATCAACTTTCTGCCATCAATGGAATTGTCGTCGTCGTCGTCGTCTCCATCGTTATTGTCATTGTTGTTGCTATTGTTGTCACCGTTAGTCGGGTTCGCGTTAGACTTGTAAGATTGCAACGCACTGATAGTGTTACTGTTACTGTTAGGCGACTCGTTGAGAGTGGTGTCAATTTTTACACTTTTATCAGCACAAAGTGAAGCATTTGCTGCGCATTTGCTCACATGTTCAGCTGCTTTAGCGTTAGAGTTGGTTTCCCTTTTTATTTGAAACTTATTAAATTTGTCTGCGTTCCTGTCCTTAAGTTTGTTAGCAGAGCTCTCGACGAGCGCCGACTTGGTTGATATGCGTATAACCAAATTACCCGTATTAGTGGTAGCGCTGGAAACCGCTTTTATTGCACTCTCATCCTGAGTCTTGGGCACGGATGAGCTGACGCCACTTTCATTGGTGGTGGTACTCACTTTGTCATCGTTCACCTCATTAGCGCTCACCTTCGATGAGGCACTGGCGCGGCATTTGGTGAGCTCGAGGGTCGGCGTAGTGCTGGTCACGTTCACGTTCGCACTCTTGGCCGTCACGCCAGATGCTATCTTGTTCACGATCTGATTAATTGATGCGCCCTTTGCTTGTGACGCTTTGCTCACCAATTGATGACTTATCGATGACTTCGATGACTGACATTGTGTCTGCAACTCTGACTTTCCACACTTCTCCCACTTTTCTGGCTCTTCTGCTCTCTCTTTGGACAGACAATTGTCTGAGTTATCTCTGTCTGAGGCGCGTCTATCGCAGCGTTCGTCTGCGAACTGCGATTGCTTTGTCTGATGTGTGGACGCATTCTTCAAAGTGTGCACTTTATTAACCGAATTAGAGGGCATTGAAGAGGAAGTTGTAATTTTGTTGGGCAACGACGTCACTGATTGAGTTGACGTTTTCGATGGCAGAGTTGGAAGTTTTATGCGAATAGATGGTGGAGATAATGGATTTGATTGCTTATGCGGTTTGTTTGACTGCGGCGAACATTTGCTGTTCGTAATTGATTTGTTAGACGTCTTGCTCTGACCGCTATCCGCTTTCTTTATATCCTTATGCGAGTTAGCGTTAGTGTTAGTGTTAGTGCTCGCACTACTGCTTTTGCCAACAGATATATCGCTCTGAGAAGCTCTCAATGACTTGGCATTGAATTGCTTGGGAGAAACAAAAGTTCCGCTTTTAGTTATTTTAATGGGAACAAAGGGACGAGACGTGACACAAGCAGATGATGTCACCTTATCGGCCGAATTGGGTGGTCTCGACGTCGATGTGGTGTTCGCATGTGCGTCGAGCGCGCTCTCGCCGGTGGCAGCCATTGAGCCGTTGCCGCTCGGCATTGAACACGACGAGCTCACTGTATTACGATTCAACTCACGCACACCACTGATACCTTTACTATTATTAATTCCACTTTCATTCTTGTATTCATTGCCACTAATAGCAGACGGTGTCTGATATGAATGGGGTGGCGATTTTGTGCCAATCAGAGTGCGCACGTCGAACGACGACGACTTGCGAGACGAGCTGTTCTTTTTATTAACTGATCCTCCACTGCATGCCGAAGGAGTAGCACTTTTCACTTCTTTCTCACTTAATCCGTTACTGGCATTAATGGCATTCTTACTGCCATTGCTGTTCGCATTGCTGTTCGCATTACTGCCGGCATTGGCATCACTCGCAGCGCTGCGAGCATTGCAGCCCAAATCGATATTAGCGATGACACACTTATTTTTATCCGTATTAATCCTGCACTGACGCAAAGAGTGCACCGTTGATGAGGAGGTGGTGGACGTGGTGTTCGACGCCGTACTCGATGCACAAGTCATCGCCACCGAAACGGCCACATGTTTGGGCACAGGTTTGGGCGTAGTTGTTGTGTTGGGTAAGATTTTTCTCAACTTTTTCGGCGGTTCGCCGGTTTGCGAACTACAAACAACACTCTTATGAATTGATTTGGATATCCCTTGAGGTGTAGCTGCTGTTGGAGATGGAGAAACACGATATGCGTTCACAGCCGAAGCACTTATAGTATCCGCATTTTTGGGCGTAGCAGCAGATCCTTTGCTTGATGTCACGCCACTTGCCTTACTATTGTTAGCGCTGTTACTTAAACTCAAAGTGGCCGCACCTGTCATTATCGTACTCGAAGCTGCACTGCCGGTGCTGTTGCTCGACGTCGATGTCGATGTCGATGCCGTCAATTTCGGCTCAGTCTGACTCACTTTAGTCACGTTATTGTTGAGATTACTATTACTAGCACTGCTTCCACTTTTCGACTCAACAGTTTGCGGGTGCGATACCTTCAATCGCTTGATCGGTCGCTCGCATATTCGGTAAAAGAGTCGCATCGGATCGCTCTGAAACATGCAAAGCGAAATCAATAAATTAATAGAGTAATAGAGAAAGAGAGTAATAGACACAACAAGACGTGCGCACTCAAGTGTCATCATATGGATCAAGTTTATTAGGCTCTGGCATGCTATGTAATAGACTACTGTAACAGTAGAATACAATAGTGCGCAGCGATGAACAGCTTTGACAGAGCTATGGTAGCATTAATGCATTGAGTGACACTGTGAGCTGCGACTGTGAGCGCGACAGCTTTGTTGTGCATATCTTTGCTTTACATAACGGCATAATAATGTGCACATTCACGTGTAATATATTTACGTCAATATACATACCCTTCTCCACGCGTAAATGTAGGCGACATCCATAAGCGTGTAATCCTCGCTTAGGATGTCTTGCAAATACATTATGTCCACCTTATAAGTGCTCGGAAGCGCATATTTAGTCACAATAAACTTTTTCAGATGCAATATGGATAGGCCTGCGGGACATAACAGATATCGACGCATAGTTTCCGCTTCGATGCCCTTTTTATTGGTGACAGCAGTGGCAGAGCGGTAGCCGTTGTCGGGGGTCTGATTGTCGCCGTAGCCGTACTCGAGCGACAAACTGATCTTGTCGTGAGGCATGTAAAACATTTTGTGTTCCGACAGTTCTCCCCTGTCCTCCACACTGGTCGGCATCGCTTCGGGATGACTCGTGTAAAAGTTTCTTCGTCTCTGCATTTCATTTTTAAACACGTCAGGTATTAATTTGTACACTATATCCTGCAAAGCCTTATCAGATCTAATGTTGAGAAGCGGTTTGGTTTTGTGGACTTGCACTTCACATATGGGGCAGCATTTGTTGACTTCGAGATACTGAACAATACATGACTTGCAGAACGAGTGCAGACACTCTATTATGGTGACCGCATCGATGAAGTATCCGTTGCATAGAATGCACGTCAAGCCAGCGTTTATGTCCACCAGTCGTGTTCGCTTGAGTGAGGCGTGCGGCGAACACACACTCGTCACAGTCGCGCACGTCGGCGATGACGACGACGACGAGCTCATTGAAAGAGCCGCGCATTTCTGTGCGTCCACTTTGTGAGACATCTTCTCAATCGCTCCAATCGATCATCAGATAAAAGCTGCAAAAAGCAATTTACATTTACTACTTGTCACACGCATTATTATCATTATTATCGTTCACATCAATTCAATAGAGATTGTGAACAGAGAGGCGAAAGAGAAGGCCATTTGCATGCATGCGTTTGACGGCGTGTGACGGCCTTATCACAGCTAAAGGGCCGGCATTTGCGACTGTGATATCGAATTGGTAAGTCATTGGTAAGTCAGAAATTCTTGTAATTGGATGCAGTCTAGCGTAACACTCGATACAAAGTACGATACGAGCACTACGAGAACGATGTAGAGGTTGATGTGAAAGTTCATTAAAATTATTCTAACATTCAGACTGCAGAGAAAACAAGTAAATTTTTGATTTTGCAAGAATTTAAACGTATGCACTCTCGAGGTGTGGCCTTCGAGTTGAAGAGATCATAAATTGATGCTTTCAAACACAATATCATACGATCGCAAGCATTTGTAATGGAAATGAGAAAATCTGTTTCAATAAAATCAAAATACGTCTATTTCAAGGCTTTTAATTCATAATTAATCTCAATTAAAACAAGAATTGGGTCCGAATTTTTGAAAATCATCGCCATTTGAATCAAAAGAATTGCATTCAACTTTAAGATATTTGAATGAATGAATTCAAACTATAAAGTGCTAAATAACTATGTTGTCAATCATGTGCTGTGTATGTGTTCTAATTATTGCCAACATTTGAATTTTTAAAATATGCAAAAAATTTATGTGTTCCTCGAGTCTGACTATAAATAATGTATGAGTATATGAGTATAATGGCTATAATGGCTCACGAGTCAGATAATGGAGCTCTACTTAACTGCGCTCAATATTACACTTTCGAGTTGTAGTTTAAGCTCAAGTTTAGCATTTGAGAGCAACTAAAAAGAGAAGAGTATAAGAGTATAAGCACTTATAACGCAATATCTTTAAGCTTATGTTCATTTCTATTGTTTACTATTGAAAATATTGCCATTTCTTAATTTAATGATTAATTGTTTCAGTTATACATTTATTTGTGAATACAAGCAAAACAATACAAATAAAGTCGAAACACGACTATTCGGTCAAATATTTGATTTATTAAAACATCAAATATTATACGCACACATATAATAGTAAATAAATAGAAATGTATAGATAGAGCTCTACTGTAAATGCTGTGCAGTATCTCATTGAGTATTACGCGTATTGCAGCTGTTAATACTTGGAGTGTAAAGTGTAACAGAAGTGCGGAATGTTGTGTAATAATACTGCAGGAAGAGAGCAAATGAGTGAGGCGTGAGTGAGAGAGCAAAGAGTAGGAGAGAGAGAGAACGAGTGAGTGAGTAAGAGAGAGCTTACGAGTTGGGATAATATAACAAAAGGCATTTCAACACGTTTTCACGTAAATTAGAAAAGAAGGTGCAAAAAGAAGCGTGTGTTTCGTATATTTGGCGCACTACTGGTGTATTAGATAACGTTTAAGAGTGGGGGAGTGAGAGGAGAGGGAGAGTGGTGTGAGTTAAGCTGAATAAGTGAGTGCGATAGACTGCGACGGTAGTCATGACGACCGTATTGAGTCGAGTTATGCAGCTTCTCTTACAGCTTCTCACTGTAAGAGCGCTTTTAACGCATTTCTTGCTTCTGGCTGTTGGAGCGAGTGTTGGATGGATGAGCATAGAGAGCAGAGAGCAGTGAGAGGAGAGCTGTGATCGAGTGAGGAGAGTGAGGAGAGTGCACATATAGCTAACAGACGAGCATCACATGCATATGACATGATTTCCATCGTATTGGAGACGTGCAGACGTGTACACATCGAGGTATTCGCATATTCACATATTTGGCATTTTATTTGCCATTTGTGTCATTCATGATTGCAATACTGCGGCACACTCTCTACTCTGTACGGCCATCGCTCGCACTCTCTTTCGCGCTAAACAGCACTTCAACACTACAGCCAACACACAGACAACTCGCAGACCAGACTACACACTACACACACTCCGTAACACTACGACTACGACTACGCACTACTAAATGGATAATAATATTTGCTTTCATTCATTCTAATGTTTGTTATATTATTGCCAGCATTCGCTTGACTACACAGAGCGAGAGCCACATCGATATGCCTAATATCGAGTCACTATCGAGTCAGTACTCGCTCACTATTCGTCTCTATACAGATATGGCATCGAATTTGGGTTACTTATGGCGTGACTTTAATTTTAATCTCTCTTTACTCGACTATGGCTCGCATTTCATTCGCATTTCGTACACATTTCATACGAATTGTGCAAATTATTTGTGCCGAGAATTACATAGACGTGAAAAGTTTTATTTGCTTCCTTCACTTCCTTCTCGATAAATGGATGGCAACGAATGGCAACTCACGTCAATGCCTGCAGCGCTTCTGCATTATTACCACTTTCGTCAGCAAAAACACATTTCGCTAATAATCATTTGAGGCACACATTGGCCACCAATAACTCAATTATGGCTAATTATTATTCCCCTCCAAATGCGTTTTACTTATTAAACGCATTTCAAGCTTAGACATAACTTATTTACAACAAAACCGTTAATAATAATTATAATTAACATAATAATATTAAGACATACTGTTATAAAACTTTTATCAAACATTATACTCATATGCACGTCAGTGAACGGCACTCTTAAGTGCGGAATGTTTGAAATGTTTGAATGATATTGAATGAAAGAATTAGTGAATAGCGAGAAACGCATGCGTGAGTGGAGTGAGTGTTACTTTGCATTAGCAGAGCATTGCAAGCATTGCGAAGCATTGCAGAGCTGTGTATGCATTGTTGTAGACCTCCTGGGATGTAATACCATCTCAGAAATGATACCACACTGGAGTTGACTCCGAGATAGTCTTAAGAGATTGCAACAGCATTTTCGTGTCACTATCGAGCACTTCCGCAACATTTTTATTTCTCTCCCTAAGAGTTGAAACGTTTTTATTTATGGCTTCAAACGTGAGACACTTTTGAAACACTTTTAAAATAAGCAGCGATTCCAACGCCAACTCTATAATTATGGCACAGTTTGACCACAAATAACTATAACCACAGATGTATGCAAATGACAGACAAATATAGGCGTTCAGTTGCCGATTGACTACTTTTGGGAGAGTTATAGAAAGTTATTTGCAGGCAATTGGAGACGACGTTCGCCACAAGTTTAGGGGAACTCGAGTGAGGGTTGCGATAGTGCTAGTGATGTAGTGCTGGTCGTGGTAGTGGTGATGGCAGAGCGGAGAGAGAGAGACAGACATAGACACAGACACCTGCCTTTATTCTCACTATTCTTCATTCTCTATGCTCACTATACTCCGCTCCAGGCTTTGGATTAAGAGTTGCTTAAGCTTAGCTGTTGAGAGGCATACATATATGCGTTATGTATGCCATTATGTATACGTTACGCACGTGATCGCACTCACTCTATTATTAGCAAGTATTAGACTGTATATATATATAATATACAGTATGTATATATAGGAAATACTTGATGCACGCATTGAGCGCACCGAACGCGTAGTTTGCCATTAGTTAATGAAAATGAAATAAAGATGAGAAGTCGTGTCCCGCACCGACTTTTTTGCCTGTTTTGGCCGCAATCGTCAAATGCCTGCAGCGAATCGATTGTTTTCTACACCACTGCCACTACTTTGACTGACTTTGACGCTTAGAGATATCCCTTCGCTAACGAATTCACTTCATTTCGACATTTGCTAAGAAAAACAGCGCTTTCTTTGCTCTCTCTCAGCACTCTCTGCACTGTTGGCTACACTCTCACAAGAGTGTCAGTAGAGTGGTGTACACTCTTTAGGCAGTGCTGTCGTGTACTCCGCTCTTGTCTCGTGCTCTCATACTCCTTATGGCACCCCACTGGACCCCCATTAGCCCCCCGTTGGACCCCCACTGGACCGCCGAACCCCCGAACACCAACTTTCCCTTAACTGCTTATCGAAACTCCCATTTTCTCGTGAAATGCGTGTCAACACAGGCAGGCATAGCACACATTTGTGCGTTTATCGCCATTGATCGCCATTTACTTATATAAGTTATCGCAGTTCACAAACACAAACACACTTTTATCAGTGGCGCAGAAATGATGCCTACAAAGCATTAGAAAGCGTCGATTATTAAACGCGAGATGATTGGGCTGTGATTTATGCGATCACACATCTGAGCGATTGTTAGCGATTGTTAGCATTTGTAGCGTTTGTTAGTGTTTGTTAGCGATCGCATTACAGACCAACACTAAATGCCAATTCGACGGTAATCCCGGTCTCATCGCTGTCGACTCGCATAAGCATAGTTGCAAAACACGATCGCATACTCGCACAAACAATAATCGATTTTTTGCTTTCGAGTCTGACTTTCGTAGTAATACTCATACTTTTGTCAAATTACCAATTTTTTGACTGCTTATGAATGCGGTATCGATTTGGTGTTGTTTCGATCGACAGCTCTAATCGTGTTGATTAGTGTATTCATAACTAATTACGACTACATTAGCAGTACTGGCATACAGGATACTCGAGTGTAGTATTTCTCTAATGATTCACAGCGGATCTGCTATTAAGTTGAGATGAGAAGCGAGTTATAACTGTTCAAACGAGAGCAACAAAATACGCGCTAATCTGATCACTCATTCGACTCAATGCTAACATTACAGACGAACCACAAATAAAAAGCAAAAGTCGAGAAGAGATAGAAACGGAGCGCACATTTGAGGTACTAATTAAACACATCCGTTAAGCGGAGTGTAAGCTGTATATAGTGGTCAAACTTTGAGACAAATCCGGTTCAATCAACTCAACCGTATTTATGGCTCACATGAATGCGATTGATATGATTGACAATACACGAGAGCAATACATGAGCGCATACGAGATGCAACGTCTGCCGCATAGTAACACATTGCGTTCAATTGCGCTAACGATTGCGTTCAATACTCAGCGCTAATAGACCGACAAAGCGGTGCGCGATTTGAACGGCACTCGCACTCACTGTTCGCCGTTCACTCGTTTGGCTCGCACTCGCTCTCAAGCAGTTCGCGTCTGCAAAAGAGTTCGCAGATCGCTATTAGTTAATGAATAGCCATTCAAATCAATTATTACTACTCCTTGTAATGGATTCAAGCTTATGCTAACGTCTCATAATCGTAAGCCAACGCATTACCAAATAAATGATAAAAATTAGTTAACACTCAGTCTCGACGCGCACTGAGTTCAGCAGTAAAGCGTTCGTTACGTGCTATCACTTTATTTTTGGCGCACTTATCGCTCAACATTCGTAGCGACAAAAAAGCTTATATGCGCTCATATGTGCTCATTTGGAGCGAAATGTACGAAATGTACGAAATTTGCTATTTTTAATACCTATCGGAATGGACTCGATTCGAGTCAATACGAGTCACACGTAAACATAATTCGCTCGCTTTCGGCAAACCTTTCTTTTCAGTATTAAACAACTCTGCGATTGATTTTTCAATTACGCTCAAACTTTTGAATGTATTTAAGTCGATATAAGTTATTAGATGTTAGCATTTGAATGTTTCAAATAGATTTCTCGACTCAATACTAATGATTGGTCACAGATATGGAGACTAAAGAGTAGCATATGTTCGGCTTTTCAATGAACGCTTTTGTAATGACTTGAGAATCAAACGACTGAAGACAGCGAACTGGTCTCACATTAGGCTCACATAGAGATGCTGAACGTCATCACATCATATGGTTATTCATATTTATTCATATTTATTGCTGTAAAGCACACGAATTTCATGATTGAGAAACGAAAATGTGGAGCGATTTCGATGTTTGATCTCAAATATATTGAGGAAAAGCGCGATAAAGTGGCAAAAAATTGACATTTCATGATAAGAGGGATAAACAGGAATCGGTGGCTGTCATTACGGAAAAGTTTGCTTCAATACATAAATAATAGTTTACGGGTTAAAAAATGCGGACGCAGTGAAAAGCAGTTTAGTTGAGCGATAACTGCATAGAAATAGAGAACAGTCAGCTATGAATCGCTGCGAACGCAACGAACGGCAACGCACTCGCAAAAGGATCGCCCATTTCAGCCATTTTATGGCAATCCGTCAAACGCGAGCCAACGACTGTCCAGAAACTGCACCGCAATCGCCAACCGTTAACGCTAGCGCTTCGCCGACCACTCTATGCTTTAGAGCACATGTCAAACTTAATGGCCATACCTCATGAGCGTCCAGTTCGGCCGAACTTTGGCGTAGCGGTCGCTGCAAATGCGGCCAAAATGGTATGTTTAGCGCAGTAAACACGATGTGGTGTTCAGTGTTGAGCAGCACTGAAGCCTCGTAGCAGTACTCGTAGCACAGCTCAGCACAGCTCACACAGCAGTCGGCAGCTGTTAGTGCTCTGCGTTCAGCTCTGCGTTACTGTAAGGCGAGCGCCGAACACATACACTCGCGTACAGTCTCGACACAACATATACTGAACGGAGAGCCGCATAGACTGCTCCTCCACTGCAGTGTCTTCCCTGCCGTCAGAGTGGAGCGCGCGCTGCGATTGGCTGTTGGCGGTCACGTGCTTGCCTTTCAGAGCCACTTTTGTTCGTTGCTTTACTGGCAAATAAACGGTATATGTTATGGTATATGTGTTGTGTGTTGAGTACAGCATAAGCTTCTCTCTTGAGTGCAGCACTTTTTGTTCGCCAGCATAGCATAGCGAGTGCACTGACACTCAAAAACTAATTCAACCTTTGCTGCGAGCATTGCACGCGTTGCAAACTCGGCTTCAATTTTGTTGTGCTCTCACTATTGTTAGCTTTTTTGTTGATATTTGTTTGTTTCGGCATTGGCTCCCAAAACGCAAGTTTGACGCCAAACCCAAACGTGTCGCATATGCAGTCAATTAAAATGAAAGATCGACAATAGGTTTGGTGTTCGTAAAACTAGTTATTTTCTCTGCTTTAATAATAACTCGAGACGCATATCATTGACGTTTAAATATTCGTTTCAATTAAGTAACGCATAGCACGGCTTAATTGCTATCTCTCTTACAATCCCATAATTCCAAGGTCTCAATGCCTGCTAACCATCTCTATTATGTCTTGGATTATCTCAGTTCACGTTTTACTTTAATTGCACCGAAATATCATTTTCAAATGAATCTCGCATTAAGTAATTGCAGTCTCGTATTGCTTTGTTATGCCAATAAAGACCGCTTAAATATTTTATTTAATAATGCAAACCATTCTGCGCTTAATTGATCTTATTTTACATTAAATTCTCGTTAAATCGAGTGTCGAATAATTACGTTCATATCTATTATAGTCATTGCCATTTCATTTATGAGATTTTATTTTTTTTCTATACAACAGACCTTTTTCGGACGTCAGTTCTTTTCGTATTGTTTGCTATCGAGACAATGATTAGCCATATGTTGAGCAGCAATTTTTAATAAAGCTAACACTGCAGCCTGTATTGTGACAAAAAGGTAGCGTTCGAGTGCCCACAACTATAACTAAATTACTTACACAACTAAAACTTTTTCAACTAAGTCCACACTCGCACACAAACGATTTAATAAAACTATACAGTATTACAATCTAAGAAAACTTGGAAAACTATTGGATGCACTTATACTCAAGCATTTTACTGACCAATCAATTAGTACGCAGCCTATCATTTTAACGGTGTTAACAAATTATCTGCAAGTAATAGATAGATATTGAATATAAGCATTGCCTTTATTATCCAATAAAACCAAATATCTTTGCCTAAAATAACAAGAAATACTTTTGGATTTTCAAGACTTGTATAGAGTAATTAATCTGTAATGAAATAATTAAGTAAAGCTCACTAAAATGAAAGCTTTGAAATAATGAGTTCGACTATATTTAAATAGGTTTGGAGTTATTTTGTTGTGCTGTCTGTAGTTTCGATTCACATATGTTTTATTTTACACTAAATGCTAAAAATATACGTTTCGTCAAATGTTCCGCACGTTTTTCGCCCGTAGTCTTAGTCTTACACTTTTCAAGTAATTTGTTATTTCATTTTGCGACTCCACTATTATTTACGAAGTCTGCGAACATTATTTTTTAGCGTTTAACTAAAGTTAAAGCGTTCTTATTTTGTTTCAATTTTGGTTTAGATTGAGTTGTCTCTCATATGTCTCCTCTTCGATCAAATATCTTATGACCCAATTTGACAGGAAATGCCTTAATTGAATATATCATACTTTGCCCAACTTTGTGCACATTTGATATAAAGTTTAGGATATAAAGGGATGATTGTTTTGCATTG
Organism: Microtritia minima; assembly: GCA_034699355.1. Classification (NCBI taxonomy): domain Eukaryota; kingdom Metazoa; phylum Arthropoda; class Arachnida; order Sarcoptiformes; family Euphthiracaridae; genus Microtritia; species Microtritia minima. The sequence goes on along the minus strand of JAQIYA010001023.1, from coordinate 2,212 downwards.
AGTTATGCGCAGTTAATCGTTAAATCGTTTAAAATTGAAAAATTGTTTATACATTCAATGTTTATGCAAGCAATCAATTGTTTTTTGATAATTTGATCTTTTAATGAATAACATATTTCAAACATAACTCCAATTTCGTTCAAATGATTTCATTGTTATAAAAATAAATTTAGTCACAAATTCAAATCATAAATGTCTAATTAATAGAAGTTCAATATTGAGATAATGTATTAATTGATATTAATTGTGCGCATTTTTATTGCTACAAAACAAGGCATTGAATTAAAAGCAAAGAATTGCATTCAAACTTCGCAATGCTATTACATTATCGACCGTTTTTCGATTTTCTTATGTTTCAATAAAACTTTCGCTATAAAATAGTTGCCGCGTAACCCTTAACAATGTTATAAAAAGGCCAAATAGCGTCAAATAAATGCTTTTAGTGTGCAAATAGTCTCTTATTTGGTATTGTTTGATAAACTATGGATTAGACAACTCGTGAATTGGGTTTTAGATAATCAAATAACTGATAACAAGTCGTGAAAAAGATATCCTTCAGAAAATCACAAGTGATATAACATAAACAGATAAAAAGAAAACAAAACTTAAAACAATTCCCATAATTGTATTTGTGAGCACTTCGTCACCTTGTAATACATTTTCAATTCAATTTGTGTGCAAAACAAAGCTAAATAATTATTTGAAAAAATTCACATTATAATTCTCACTAATAATTGAGATTATTCTGAGGCAAAGCTATATCACGCAAAAAATGTTTAAGTTTAACCATAGAATAGTTACACATATTCAATAGTAAGCAAATTTCATGTAAACATAATACATTTTATGCCTTTTTATGTCATTTTATGTCATTTAATGTATTGTCTTCTCTCTCATACGCTAAGATTTTCGCACACAAAAACTAAAATCAGTTGAAAACTTAGTTTTTTTTGAAAATTACTGATGAATGAGAGCTGCTATTTAGCATCAGAAACGTTAATTAATAACTAAATATTAATTTGTTACACTGATTGTGGCCAACTTTCGTTCGATTCACTGAAGAATTTTAGGATTTTAAATTATTTGAGATAAATTATTTGTTTGTATTGTACTTTTACACTTAAAATAATGTCAGCACAAATTCTTATTCGTTTTTAAAATAAAAAATTTATAGAAAGAAAAAATTTGATTTATGCAAAGTTGAAAGACGTTTCGATAGTGTGCTCACATTCCGCATCACTTGCTAATAATACTGATCTTATATAAGTTTACTGTAAACTTATTTTTAAGTTTACATGAAGTGTAAGCGACTTATAAAAAGATCAGCTTTTATAAGATCAGCATTATTTGAAAGTGAAGTGATTTCGATTGTGAGCATACTATCGAAAAGTCTTCCAACTTTGAATAAATCAAATTAAGCACAACTTATTACAATCTATAAATTCTTTTTTTACCAATAATTGGTTATTAATACAAAAGCATATGACAGTCATTTCTGTGACAAACAATTATACTTATATTGTTTGATTAAACTTAAATGTAGTTATATTTAAATGGCACGTGTATTTAAATCATGTGTCGTCATAAGCTTTGAAGTTGCAGTAAAGTTTGACAACTTTCGAAATGAACGTCAATCACAATCATGTCGTTTAATAAAAATCGAGGCAAATTCACTGAAACAAACCATTTGGCGGAAACAGTTTTGCCGTTAGGTATGAGGCTTGCGATCGGATGAGTTGCATAACTTTGCGCATATGTGTGTTACTATGTATAAAGTTTTTAATTGGAAAACATTGTAATGAATGAAAAAGTTCACATGAAAAAAGAGATAAGCATTTGAAGTGCGCTTAAGTTAACACAGAGATAGGCTATTTTGGTGGAGTGAATGGGAGGTACTAACGAACCCCATAAAACTTTGGGGATAGACCGACGAAGACCACCAGAGAGGCGATCGCAACGCAACGCTATTGTCCGACGAGCTATCTATGTTGAGCTGCGTCTATGTTTCACTACCAAATCATGTTAGACTCCCTCCACGACAAGTCATAAATTAATTATAATCTTTGGTTCGCCAACAAAAGAAGGATTAGAAACAAAGTTATTGAGAAAACAGTCATTTTGATAGTGGACTTTAATCTGCGATATGTATTAGCGATGCAAATAACAATGCAAAACGTGAATTGTTTAGACAATCACACGGAAGAGCATATGA
>JAQIYA010001022.1:0-15025 GCA_034699355.1 Microtritia minima | reverse complement strand
TTGTTTTAGGCAATATTTTAAGAAATTAACCAACAATTTATTATCCTAACACTTAACAATAAGGCTTTTGAAAAAAATTGATTTATATTTACTAACCCTCAAAATATTGATTTATATTTAATTATGTAATAATAACTTTTTCCAAAATGGTCCTTAGTTTGTGATTCGGATAGATATTTAATCAAATTTAAGCTATATATAACCGATTAAAATATTGATTTATGTATTATTCCATGCTCTAGTGATGAATACTGCGTAAGACTTGCGTTGCTTAAGACTAGCTTTTTTTGGTTGAGGCAGCGCTTCAAAGTTACCGAACTTTGAAAGTTAAAAACTTTTCAAATAAACATTTTCAAAAAAAACTATTCTGATATAGACTTTTTGAATTTGGTCTCACAGATCTAAAAATTTGGCTAAATATAATATAATACGCGCATACACTAAACTTGAAATTAAGTTATATTCCTATTTCAGTTAAAGTTTTATATTCGTTTATTGTTATTCTTGTTAGCGATTACTTTGTTAGTTGTTAGTAGTAATACCTGTTAATATTTATTGTTACGTGTTTTTTTAGTTAAAAAGCGAAAATTGCATGAAAGCTTTGAGCAGTGATCTGTTGGCGACAGACATCGCATACTATCTCGTTCGGAAAGGGGTGCGAACACCTATGTTGACAGCGGTGACGAACTTAATTATTATATCTAATTCAATAATAGGTGCCGTTTCGTAATTCGCACGAAATAGCCGGTCGTGTTGTGGCCACCGCTGAGAAGCACGGCTGTCAAATGAATGACTTGCCATTTCATATTCTCAAACATATTTCGTTAGTATTCTTGAAATTCACAAATTATTAACTCGTATTTTTACTGATTTTTTACTGATTTTTACTTATTTTTAGTGATAAATTTACGGAAGACATTGCGCTGCTGTGGAATTTCGAAAACAGCGCCAATCAGTACACCACTAAGGGAGGAACGAGCAAAGCGAGCATTTGTGAACAAATTGATTATTTGAATGACTGGCTTCAATCGCAACAATCACTTCAAACCGACTTTAAGGTGCGATTATCCAATTTTTAATGCAAAAAAAAGTAGAAAATAGTAATAAAACTTTTAAGTAATTATTATTTTAAATTTAAATTACTTTAGTTAACTTAAAATGTCAAAATCGGCCCTTTCTTTCCGAAAGAAATTATTTCTCAAAGATAATTTTGATAAAAATATCATTTTTTCTTAATTCTTTTTTTTCTAATTATTTCAATAAAATTTTTACTTTTACGAAATAAGCTATAAGTTATGACATATCGTGTATTTAATATAAATGGATGTTTTATTAAAAGATTGATGAAATTTATGAAATACACAAACAAATAAAGGAATGAAAATACAAGAAGTTAGATATGAAATAAGCTTATAAAAAGAATAAACTCAAATGGATTAACTCGTACATTACATAAGAATCAATTTGAAAAGAAATACATTAAATATGAAATAAATAATAGAACAGCATATAACATATATTGAATATCTATGCCCACATATTTATTTACTGCAACTTATAATAAATACAGAAATAGCCTCATGTTTGGAATGATCGATATATAAAATTTTTTCTAATACTAATAACAAATAAAATTTTAACTTAGAAATCTTGACAGATAGTTATATTAAAGATATCAAATATCACAAAAACAAGTGTCAAAAAGAATTGTATTGCGTTTTAAGTGATAGTCGGCTAATTATATTATGATTTAAACTGAATTAAAAGTGACATATTTTGTGAAGATGTAATAATTAATTAACTGAGATGAGAGCTGAGATGATTTTCTGGAAAACTTTAGTATTTTGTTAGTGAAAGTATTTAAATAAATAAATTACACAAATAATGTTAGTTTATTGAAATACGCAAATAAGGGTTTACTATTTTCGATCATTATTCACTTTACGTTGCAATCAAACCTAACAAATTGAGGTATGAATTTATATTAAATATTATAAACACATTTAATACATATTTCATTCAAAATACCTTGAATTTTATTCGAAATTAATATGTCAGTATATGTTTTTTTTATATTAATAAAGATTTGATAAAAATATAATTGAAATAAAAATGTGGCGAACGTATATCAATGCAATTTAGTGGAAGTTATGGCACAGTTGACAATAACGATATGTGGATGAGATAGTTGTTGTTAATTTTTTGTTATGTTCAACACTTAAAAAATAGCAGTTTATAAAATTTTCTTCATTTGGTATATTGTTCATATCACAAAAGTCTGCATCACAATACAGAGAACATTGAAAAATTGAAATGGTGTCGACTGTACAAATCGTTCACTAGTAATAAATGAATATTTGCAAATCGCGTCTCACGTTATATTATCCGACTGTTCATTGTTTTTAGTTTTGTCGAGAACATCACTACTTTGTTGAGGCGCGTCCAAGAAATCATTGTTGCCATTGGAAGTGCGTTTTATAAGACTACTCCTTATTGATTCTCTTAGTTTCATCATTTCCTTCTCTTTAGCGTTCCATTCATTCTTATTGAGTTGAATTTCTTGCATTTTATTAACAACAAACGAATCAGGTTTGCCATAATCGGGTGGATTACTGGATGGGTCGTAACCGAGAATGGCTAGCATTGGAGCGATGCTATGCATCTCTTTGACCACATCGGCAGGCATTTGTCCGACCCATTTAGATAGCGCTTCTATGTTTATAGGCTTTATTACTTGATCGGTTGAGCGCTCCAATCTATTTGCGATTTATTCATTTAATTAATATTATATTAAATATTGAATATTATATGGAATTAATACTTGGATAATGAAATGCCTCCATCTTTGTTGACCAACTGTTCGTGATGTAACACCGAGTCATTCCACGGAACATCAAGAAAAAGTAGGATTTTTTGAAGCCATGACTTCGGATGCAAAACTAACTGCTCGTAATAGACTGGAAGGCATTTACTTGTTCCCAATTGTTCGCATTGGTTATGCTTTTATAAAAATTATTAATTTATATTCTATTTCATTATAAAATTCTGTTAAAAATAATATATATAAAATATTCAAAAATTAAATAAATTTATTCTTAAGATATTTAAATCAATAATTTTTTCCACGATTTTTGTATGGAAATCGAAGTTTTTTTTTACTATAATTTCTTAATTTTATACAATAGATCAATAAATTCTTAAATACTTTTTAATTTTAATATATTAAGTATTAAAATAAATTATCATTATTTTAAAATTATTTTACTACTCGAGATAATGAATAGTGTCCAGATGTTAATGTTAAAGAAAAAACTTATTTATATGATTTTTTTATATTTTTTATGACATTGAGATAAAATTAAAAATCGAAGCGCCATAATTTATTTTATAATTAGGGTAATATAAATTTTCATTTTTTAAATTTTACTAATTTAATTTTATCGAAAGTAATTCAATAATTGCAATAATTATTAATAAAATAAATATGCTTAAATTATAAAATTGTCAATATTTTTCAACATCAAGCCAATGTATATTTTTTTATATTGAATATTTTCATAATTTTAATATAAACCCAAAGAAGAAAATAATAACTAAATTGTTATCAAACGAAAATATATTAATAATTAAATTTAATAATCGGTATAATGAGAAATTAAAAAAATTTGCAAAATTTTAATTAAGGTTAAATTATTTCGCGCAACTATTGTCACATTATGTAATTAAAAAATATGACAGTACTCTAAAATACAAAGTAAAAGACAACAATAAATATCGTACCATTGCAGACATGGCTGCGTTCCATTTTTTAAGACATTGTCGAAAATCCTTTAAGTCAAATCCTGAAATAGTAACCTGAAAAATGTTAATAATCAATTATTATCAAATTGCTTGTAATTGTGATTAAGATATTATGGCAAATTTGCGTTTAGATCTATGAGTTTTAATTTGTATGTTTAAATACATATTATTCAACACAACACTTAATTATTATTAAATGCTGTTCACGTAATTCAAGTAAAGTTATATTATTAAGAAAGTTACTGAATATTAAATTATCATTAATAATAAGGATTTTTGGTTAAATAAATGAGTAAAATTCGGTTATCATGAGAAAAATTTGGTCTAAATTCGGTTAAATAGAAATATTTTTAATCAAAATAATTTATTTTGATTACAAATTATTTATAAAATTTATTTAAGATAAAAAATAACTAAATTGATTAAATAATACATTTTAAGTGATTCTTGAGTAAAATTTTGTAAATTTATCTATAAATTTTGCTTTTAAGTAATTGAAGCAATTAACATGAGATATTAAATTCTTATAAAATTTATAATAAAGATTAAGTATCAAAATATATCTGTTATAACATTTTTTTCTACCAAATATTTAAAAGTAATTTAATTTTTAAATTTATATAATCAAAATTCAGAGTTGTTTTGAGATTTACTACTTTATGTATGTAATAGTGAAGTAGATTTTAACCGAAAATTTCTCTCTTTAGACATCATATATTAAAGATTAAATACTATACTATACCTTTCTGCTAATAATTGAATGGACGACTGCACGTCCGTCTCTAATCATAAATATGAATTTCGAGTTGGGAAACAAATTTCTGAGGTAAACCGCTGAACGCAAAGTGAACGGATCTTTATTGCAAAGTCTGGGCGCTGGCGAGCCGTGTTTAGCTATAATTTCCAATATAAACGCGCCCACAGCTGAATCTAATACTTCCGAAGTGATTCCCGCCTCTTGAAGTCGTCTCGACTCGAACGGCGCTTTCATCCAAGACTGTCGAAATCCCAACAGTCTTGGAATAACTCTGGTCTCTTCGCCGCACCTGATGTCCGGATGCGCGTCCAGCAAAACCCTCAATAGTGTTGTGCCACTTCTAGGCATTCCGCCAATAAATATCAACGGCATGAACCGGTTATATACAAACTTTTGATTTTCGCCATTTCTTTCACTAATCATGTAATTCTGTAAAAAAATCAACGATTATTTAATTCAATTACTCAACCAATTAAAACTGGACATTTAAAAATAAAGTAACATTTTATATTGAAAACTATAAATATAATTAGTTAATGAAAAGTATACTATTTTTATTTCTTATTTAAAACTTTGATGCGTCACAAAAAAAAGAAAAAATTCTTAAATATAAATATTATTAGTTTTAAATCAATAAAAAATATAAGAAAAAAAAACATTTTTAGAAGAATTTAATTATTAAAACTATCATTTCATATCATATTTATTTTGATAATATAAGTGAAATTAAAACTGAATTAGTTTTTTATTTATTAAATCAAAATTTATTTTACTTCATACCTAAATTCTAAGATATTCTTTTATAAAATAATAAAGAATAAATTATATATTCTATATTGGCTGAAAAATTTACTTTAGCATTATTTAAAACAAATTTATTAATACAACTAATCGTGTTTATTAAATTTATACTTAAATCTCCCTCCTTTCCCATTCATTGTTACTTTAGGGTATTAAAAATTTATGGGAATAAAGGGCGAAAAAAATATTAATTCAAAATAGTCAAAGAATAATAATTAGAACATTGCTTAAAATTTCTAAAAAGTTGAATGTATAATAAAATATTGGAATTTACCGATATATCCGCTCTTTACTCTTGTTTTAAAAAATTCTCATTTCAAAATTAATTAAATTTTAGCGGATATTAAAAATTTCTAAAGGTTAAATTAAATGTCGACTTTATATGCTGAATAACTTGATAAGTTTTCTAATATATAGATCTTATCTATAAACGTCTCGAGTATATCTTACGTAAATAATTTTATAAACAATTTAGATAATTATTTCTGGAAGCGGTAAAAGGAAATATTTGTACGATATTACTCGTTGTATTATTATTTAAGAAATGAAAATTACATTACTATAGTTACACATCATGTTAAATATTAAATAATAAATAATATTCAATTATTTAATATTAAATAATTTTTTAAAAACTTATACAAAATAAATTTATTTTATTTGTAAGAATAGTTTTAAAATTATGTAAACTAACTTTAAATTTTTAATTAGCCTCTCATAGCTTTTATTTTTATTTAAAAATAAATTAAATCCAAATACACAACACTTTTTCATTATAACAATTTTAAACATCATTCTAATAAGTTATAAGTCATCATTAAATACGTAAAATTAATTAATAATTATTTATAATATAGATCGAAGAAAACATGTCGAAGCCTTTTTTCATTCTATAGAATGTTTTGAAGCCGAACGGAAAATAAGAAAATAATAATCGAAACACTTTAGATTATAATAATTAGTTTTAAAATGCTATGAAACACTAAAATATTTTAAAATTTAAATTAGTTCACCATTAATATACATCAATAGTGAAGCCGAACATGTAAAACAATTACAATTTATTTCGTTGCATCAATTAATTCAAGAATTTTCGGCGTTTTCATAACTCGTGAAACCTGAACATAAGTCACAAATTATGGAAATACCGAAACAGAGACCGAAATAATAATTCTGAAAACTGTATAACCAGAGCTCGAACAGTGGTTAACCCAGACTTGAGTTTGTAGAGCACAGAATAAAAAACTTAGCAATAGAATTGAATAATTGTATTACAATAATAATCATAACAAGTAATCTCATCAAAAAACGCCAGCATTGCAAAAGCCATGGTTATGGCAAAATTATAAGTTTTGTAAGAAAAAATATTTATTGCGATTATTAGAAAAAAAAGCAAAAGTTCAACTCATGTGAAAATTATAATATTCACATAATATAAATAATAATTTATTATTAAGCAGAGATACAAATTGTATTATTAAAAAATAAAATGTTATTCTAAAATGTTATAACTTATTATAACGCGCTACTAAATTATAGATATTGCATATTAGAAATTATTAATAGCGAAAATTTTTATAAATTAAATAAATTCAAAAGTAAAAAATTTTAAACATTAAAATAATAAATATAATATGCTATAAAAAAAAAAGAATTCGAATATATGAAAGTCGAAAGTAAAGAAAAATTTATTTTCTTCAAAAAGCAAAAATGATTCTCATTAATTATAATTTATCTAAAGATATATTATTAATGAATCATAATTTATAATCACACAGATTGTAATGCAATACATTAGACAATAAATGTAGACTTATATTACAATCTGTGTGATTATAAATCACAATCAAAAAACAGTTTATATATTTTTTTGTTTAACATTAATAACTTATGAATAAAAAGCGGGCCAAACAAGGGATGTACTGCGCTATACTTGAAATTTGTTTAGAATGTCTAATTTTTTAAAAATTGCGCAGACAGACAGCCGGACAGACATCTCAAATCCATAAGCTTGCTTTTAAAAATAAAATCATAAATCATATTAACTTATATTTGAAAAACTTTTGCGGAGTAAAAAAAGAAATAATTGAAAAACTGAATAAACAATTTTATAGAATTTTGAGATTAGATGTATTATATGTTGGATAAAGTCAATAAATTTATATAATGTAATTTTTTTAAAGAAGATATTAAAAAACAAGAATGACTATACAAATGAGCAGATTTTTACATTATTATTATTATTGATATAGAGATGCATTAACTTAAGAAAACATATTCATGTATAATGTATTGGCTTACTTTGTCCACGCTTTCTATATTTTATTAATGATATTCGAAGTTTTACACTTATTTAAAAGCGTTATTTCAATAATAAAGTTTTAATAATGGTTTTCAGCAAAACAATATTTTTCAATAGCACTATATATATATCATTTATTCATTCACTCATTTATGTTCAATATATACATAGCCCATGAAAACTTAAAAAACTATTTAAATAACATTAAATTTTGTGCACTTGGGGTTCATTAACGTTACTTTGAACGTGAATAGTGTACCGACAGACAGATGAAGGGACATCTCAAATACATAAGTCAAAAGTTTACTACTGTCAAAATCGGCTAAAAATTTATATAATAGCGTATTACCCAAAAATACTAAAATACTGTAAGGTATTTTGATATTGAATTTTTGTATTTATTGAATTATTATTATTAAAAATATTGTCGGATAATAAGCCAAATAAAATGGCATAAGCGATGCAGTATTTGATTAGTATAAAGAAATATATGAATTGCTTGCAATTTCACAAAAATATTCATACTTATATTTATACATTACGCAATTTTTGTCTTCACTGAGATATATTTTACATATTAAGTTAGTAAAGTTTGCTGATGTCAACTCAAATCAAAACCAACAATTTTCGGGAATTCGAAAACGTAAAGATATCTTCGGAAAATCTTTATACATGCAAAATAAATCTTATTTAATTTCCCGGATTATTCCCGATTTTAATAATTATTTTTAGATATTATGATTATGTATGCATGTTCTTACAAAAATTCATTTTATTATTAAAATAATTACTTACATTCCATTTTATATTTCAAAAATAATTCAAAAGTTATCAAAAAATATAGTTTCTAATAAATAAAAACTCACAAAAGTTCAATTTATAGGAATACACGAATATCGGTATATGTATTAGCAAATAAAAATAAAAAACACGGATTAAAAGACTTATTAGAATCAGTTAAATTTAAGTGGATTTGCTTTGGAACTTAAATAAAAGTACAGATATAATTGCATTTACAAATAAACGTGATATTAAATATAAACTTTATATACATCCCTAGTTTGCGAGAATTTTGAGCTATCTTTTTCTGAATATAGACAACTACTTATTTATCTAAAATTTTACTCACTCAAGAAAATATTGAAAAATGTTTGTGATTAAGTTTAATAATTTTTTTTTATTTGATAACTGAAATTATCTTTAACCTATTTTATTTCCGAATAGTTTTAAACGTATAAATTATTTTAGATAAATTAATTTTACTCCAAAATTCTCCCAAAAATTGTTGACTTTACTTATTACTCGTGTATGAGTTGAGTTTCTTTAATGCTTATCTGATTAACAGCAAAATTAAACTTTGTTTACAAAATTATTCATTTAATTCGTATAGAGTTTATAAAGGCTAACATTTACTTGAGCTTAAGCTTAGTCTTTTGCCATTATTACATGTTGTGTAAGTAGAAAATAACAATTAAATAAGTTTTTACTTATGACGACTACAATAATTGTTCGAATAATAATTATTATTATTATAGCGGTGTATGCGTTACAATATTAAGAAAAAAAATTTATTTCAGTTCAAACTATTTAATAAGAACTTAATATTATTATTTAAGCAAAAAAAATTTCTCACCTCAGGTCCAATCCATTGATTGTTTTTATTTTGCGAAGCGAAACATGACGGGTAACTAAATTGATAGAGTAAACCAATTAAGACAAACACTATAAACCCAATAAAAACGAATCGTTTGACAGAACGCGATATCATGTCTGCCAAAGTCGTCGCCAATTATTTTATCTAAATTAAAAACAAATCATACAAATATTAAAATAGGAAAACTCTTAAAGCATTTAGAATTTTTATTTAAAATAGCAAATATAAATGCAATATTAAGAGGAAAATCAAACGTTACTTTCCTCGTTGTGTGCGATCAACGCATGCAATAGAAATGCGTATCATTTAAATTTAAACTACTATAAAGTTTAGCTAAACTAACAAATGACTGCCAATTAACTGTTAGTAGATTCAAATTTCAACTATAGGTAAAATTAGAAATTTAATTAAACAAATAATTTTAATAATTAAGTTACATTTTAGTAATTTTTTATTAATACTTCAAACATTTTAACCAATTTAGCAAAACTTTTAAGCAAAAATTTTATACTAAAAAAATAGTTGCATTGTTTTTACATTTAATATTCTTAAATAAATAAATAGTTCATTGAAAAACAGTGATTTTCATTCAAATTTTATCAATAATAAAATCGTTTAATAAAATAGTATGCCTCGTATATAATTTTTTTAAAAAAAAATCAAGTATAGATGAAAAACCAAACAAGAATAACTTACAGCTAAATTAAAAATTAAAGACACTGAAGTTGTGTTTCCATTTACACGCATGACAGGCAACTGTGAAGTACTGACTTAACAGTGACTGAATAGTGACTGCAATCGCTATCAATGGCACTGTTTATGCGCGCATGCGCTGTCCGCGCACAATATGGTTAAGCGTTTCGTGAAAACATGAAAACATGACACCAAGTATTGGGCAATAACTTAATTTAATTACTAATTATTTAAATACTAGCGAAATGAAGCAAATATGCAAATCAAACATTAGGCCAGCGCTGCGATTGAGGTTCAAGTATTGGTTGAGTGACATTAGGAGAGAATTTAGTGGAAAAAGTAAATCTGATTACGACGTGATTGTGATCGGCGGCGGACACGCCGGCGTCGAGGCCGCCACCGCTGCCGCCAGAATGAAGTGCAACACTTTGCTCGTCACTCACAAACTTGAAACTATAGGTTTGATTTCTCATTCGACACACAGTGATTGACAAAGTAGTGTTTAACAGGCGAAATGTCGTGTAACCCCGCGTTTGGCGGCATAGGAAAGGGTCACCTCATGAAAGAGATCGACGCCTTGGACGGCCTTTGCGGCCGAATATGTGGTGAGAATCGCTCTCATTATTATGCTTTTAATTGTATGATTCATATTTTAAATATTAATTAATATTCAGTTAGTTTTCTATTGTTTTAAATTCGGATAATTCTACGGATAATTTATTTACTATCCATTATATAATATTGTTTCTAATCATCTTTTAAATAAAATTATTAGATATTTCTGGAATTCAATATAAAATACTCAATCGAAGCAAAGGGCCGGCAGTTTGGGTAATACTATTGCATACAATTTAATACACAATATCTTAATTGTTATTTCAAAAGCATTTGAACTTTTCCAAAAGCTATTTAAAATTAGCCTAACAAACGAAAGTGAATTTAACAAAAAAAAATTATTTATTTATTTTTTGCAAATAGAAGTAAATATTTTATTTATTTCTGTGTTTATTTCTTTATTATCTATAATTTGTCCAAAATGATTTTTATGTATTTTACGACATCAAAAATTAAAATATTTAGAAATGTCACTATTAATTATCCCTAACTTTTTTATTTTCCTCACTAATAACTTGCTTTCGTCCTTTAACCGTTATTTTTTAAATATTAATTTAGTAAATTAAGTTCACTTTTGTTTAATTTTAAAAAAATTAATGTTTGCAAATTAAACTATTCACATATTCAAATTTACTAATTAATGAAAAATTCAATTAATTTTTAAGTTTGAAGTTGAAACTGATTTTAGTCTAAACGAAAAAGCTATTGAAACGTGAAATATACTGTAATATGATTAAAACTATTTCTCTATAATTTAATTTTTGTCAAATAGGGTCCGAGAGCTCAAATTGATAGATCGTTATACAAGAAGAATATGTTTGATGAAATAGTAAACAACACACCAAATCTTACTGTTAAAGCTTGTTCAACAGAAGACCTGATTATACAAAATGACAGAGGAGTTCTCACCTGCAATGGCATAATAACAAGTAAATAATAGATGCAATATTATTAATTTATAATGTGTATGTGTATATCAGTAATATTGTATAGTGTTTTGTATTTGAATTAAATAAGGAGATGGAGAACGTATATCGAGTAACGCTACAGTAATATGTACGGGAACTTTTTTAAGAGGATCAATCAATATAGGAACCACTAGTTATCCTGCCGGAAGAATTGGTATTTTCATTAATTAAATAACAAATCAAAATTTAGTTTAAAATATTTTTGTTTTTATAATTTAGGCGACGAGCCAGCCATTGGTTTAGCTAAAACAATAGAAAACGCAGGCTTCAAAATGGGAAGATTAAAAACTGGTATATCTATAATATAAATTATAAACATTTTAATAAACTATTAACTTAAAGGAACGCCTCCAAGAATTGATGGTACGACTATAGACTATTCAAACTTAAGAGTCATGAAAGGGGATACTCCTCCACAGCCTTTTTCTTTTCTTAATGAAAGAGTTTGGTTAAATGTTAGTTAATTATTTATATTTGTAGACTTAATTAGCTTAACTCGTATACCTGTATGACGAACAATTCAATCAATCATTCAGGCTGAAGATCAATTAAATACTTGGCTGACGTTTACTAATGACGAATTGGCGCAATTTGTATCGGACAACATTCACTTAAGTAAACACGTCAGAGAAGAGGTTAAAGGACCGCGATATTGCCCATCAATTGAATCGAAAGTATTAAAATATAAACATCTTGAGCATCAAATATGGCTCGAACCAGAAGGTAAATCACAATTCCTTTCATCTATTGTTATGTAATTGTGTGGCAATAAAATCACGAATAAAGTATATTCATATCACAATTTCTTTTTGCTCTATTCATTATATAATTTACTAATGAGGAACAAATAAAGAAACTTATTGAATATTTATTGAATGTACGAGAATTTTCATCAATATCTGAAACTTCTGCTATTATCTAATTATTTTCTATATACATATATTATATTAAAATATATATTAAAGTATATATATATTAAAATGTAATTTAAGTAAATTGCATAGATTTAACTAAAGTTATACTGTAATTAATAAAACGAACACATTTTCTGATAGGTTTCGACACTCAAGTGATATATCCGAATGGGATTTCCTGTACATTACCGGCAGATTTGCAGCAAAAGATGATTAACCTAATACCAGGTCTTGAAAAGGCTAAAATGATAAGACCCGGTTATGGCGTTGAGTACGATTATGTTGATCCGAGACAATTAACTAACACTTTGGAAACAACAAAAATCGAAAATCTATTTTTCTCGGGTCAGATCAACGGCACAACTGGTTATGAAGAGGCAGCGGCTCAGGGAATAATAGCTGGAATTAATGCGGCGGCAAAGAGTTTAGGCAGAGAGCCCTTATTTATAAGTAGAACTGAGGGCTATATTGGAGTTCTGATTGATGACCTCACAAGTCTGGGAACGAACGAACCCTATAGAATGTTTACGAGCAGAGCTGAATTTCGACTCCTGCTTAGGCCTGACAACGCAGATCTCAGACTTACCCAAAAAGGTGTGCTCATTTACTATTTACAAGCTGCTGATACTTTAATTTTGCTGAAAGGCTTCGGAATCAACTAAAAATATATATGTTTACATAAGATATGATATTTGGTATATTCTAATTGTTCGAATACTTCCTATTGTGTGCCTTTCAATGCTATTCAGTTCAGTTCATTTCAATACAATTATTATACGTAACAATGATGTCAGCTTTGAATTGACACATTATCTATGAGGGGATCATTTATATTATATCATAAATAAATAGCTTACACCGCCTTTAACCATCGATTGAAATACTTTAAATATAATTTTCTATAATTGATTTTAAAATAAATACAAAATAATGTATAGTCGTCCTGTAACTTAAATTTTGATCACTAGCACTAGTGATGGACACTTTGTTGTTATAAAAGGGCGAAGTTATATTAAGTTATAATAATTATACTTAAGTGGAAATCACTTAAAAACAATTTGCAAAAGTTTACAAAAATAAGTCAATAGTAATTCAAAGTCTATTCGGGAATCGTTTATTTGGGATGTAATCGTAAACTGATATTACAGTTTAGAATTTTTCTAATTTCCCGCTCTTTATATATATAATATAGATATAAGGAAGTTAAGAATTGAAAACTAAATACAAATAGTATATTATACTGAATTTACAAATATTCCATTAATAGTAAATAATAATTTTTTCAATTTTCTTCTTAAAGGGCGAGATATAGGATGCGTTTCAGATAAAAGATATGAAAAATATTCTAAAGATAAAGAAATCATGGATGAAAGTGAAAATTTTCTTAAATCCACATCAATGCCAGTTTTTAAGTGGAGAAGAAAATTAGGAATTGATGACGAAAACAGTAATCCCAATCAAAAGACGTAAGTCTTATCTGTTATATTAATTTAGTTAATATCTAAATACAACTAAAGTTTATTTCATATACAATAGAGGGTTTGAGATGTTAGGATTAGCCGAATCACCGGTTTCTCGTTTCGGAGATATATTTCCAGAAAATTTAAAATTAATATCAGCTAATTCTCAATTGTTTGAACGGCTTAAGATTAAAGGTATACTTGAAAATTATTAATCATAATTAAAAATGATTATTTAAATTATCAGCGAGTTATGAGCGCTTTGTCATCGATCAGCAAGTTTTGATAGAAGAAGTGAAAAAAGAAGAGACCACTAAAATCAGCGCCGATATTGACTATTATGACGACAAATTGGGCTTTTCTTTAGAAGTGCGCGAAATATTAGCTGAACACAGACCTCAGACGGTATGCATGCTATTTAAATATGATTGCAAATAATAGATGACTAAACAATTACCGAAATGAACAGATCGGCGCCGCCACTCGTATTCCTGGTATGACTCCTGCGGCGATCGTTAGGATTCTGTATCACTCGAAACGCTTACAGCAGAATAAGATTTGAACAGTTTCGATACCAAACTCAATAGTTTTTTTTTCGTACGATAGTCCGAATGATTTACATTAAAAAGAAAAACATAAAAATTGTTAATTAACCCAAAGTGTTAATTATTGATGAAGAACTGGAAGCCCATCCACGCCCAGAATACGAAGAAGAGCGCGACCGGAACTGAGACGGGAAGCAATAATAGGTAATACAAGAGGTCTTCTTCCATATTGTCTCAATCGCTTCACTCCTCCGTCCACTTATTTTCGTTTAAACCTCATTTTTCTCGCACATAATAATAAAGTCTGAACGCGACGCCAATTCACTCATCGTTTGCAGCGTTTCGTCGATTAACTACTAATTGCTGGCGTTATCGGTGTTATTGAAGGCATTCTCACTGATTGTTACACATCAATATCGATGACAAACACGACAACACATTATAATTATTGAGCAATTAATAGGAAGCGAATCACTGAATCGACAAACCGTGCGAAACAATTGAATGAAGCACTA
>JAQIYA010001021.1:0-15034 GCA_034699355.1 Microtritia minima | reverse complement strand
CACTATTTCAACACTATTTCAATTCGTTTTTATATTTATGTCCCTTTTTAGTGAGAAATTTCAAGTACCACTTATTCGCATCAATAGTAAACTGAAAATATCACAATGAATATGTGATTATGTGCTGCGAGTTATATATTTAAAGGTCACTTACGGCTCTTCAACGCTTGTGTTCACTTTTGCCAATACTTTATTTAAACTGTCTTCGTTTAACAATACATTTTAATAACTATCAGAATAATAAAATTAATAAAAGTCAATAACAAAACTAATCAGTTGTAAACGATGTTAATTTCGGTACAATTGATTGTTCTAACCATGAGAATCAACATGAATGACATAAATGAATACATAAATGAGATTTACAAGAGTTAAAAGGATAGAACATAATAGGGGAGACGGAGAGCGAGCGAGACCTACAGTGGCGATGAAGAAGTCTATGATGTGATGAATGCCATGTGAATGCCATGTGATTGTGAATGTGTAGACCGAACACGTAAGCTTTGCATACACTTTTAACTGTCTTTCTTTTCAACATTTCATTTCAATGACTGGAAAAAAGCTCTTTTCGTTTCTTTTTTATTTAAAGAACGTTTTTATATATAATTTCGAATAATGAGAGTGAGGTCTGCATAAGAGGTTTTTGAAACTATAAACTATGTTCGGAACAGTATATAAAATTGCAGCTGATATGCGCCTCTTTGGATCAAAGTATACAAAATGAATATAAAGCAATATAAAGCAGGGGCTAATTCTATTGAGTGGAGAGTTTGCATTGAGTGCGAGTTTGTATTAGACTGTATTGGACTGCATCGCACTGCACAACACTGCTTAGAGTAACTTTAAAATGAACTGTAAGCGTATATAAGATGTCTTCATTTCCTTGTCCCGCACTGTAGTGGCCTTTTGTCATGCGTTCGCCTATAATCTGTCAAAAATTTCAATTTCAAGTTTGAGTGCCGTACTGTCCAAAATTGAAGGTACCCTCAAAATTGCAGGCAACGCACTGACAATGTCAACCAATGACTTCCCCTTAACGACTCTTATGTGCCAACTATTATTTTTTACAATTTGTTGCTCGCACTCCAATTATGACAGATTTTTGACAACTAAAGTTTCAATGCGGGGCACAATGTATAGGCAGCTGCCTATGCCTTCACTACGGCTCGCATCTTCGTAGTCAGTCATTGAACGCCGAGTTCCTCTATTTAAACTTGAATTGAATGCCACAAATAAAAAGTTACAAATTAATCCACTTTAAAGCAACCATCAATGAATGGCAACTCTAGTTATGAAGACGCGTTTTATTTTTCAACGCGTCAAACATTATTTTTTTTCTCATTGACGATTTTTTTTATTCATTGTCCAAAATAAAACTATTATTCTTTTGATCGTTTGTTAGCAAAATTGAAAGATTTTGTTGCCTAAATATACTTGAGTTCGCTCAACGCAACCGAAGCCTCCTTTTATGCATACATTACGCTTTTTAACGCTTACATTATTGGCATTAATAAAAGTACAGCTATTCAAACAAACCTGTTGTCGATCCTCGATCTCGATGTTGATCTTTAGAGTAGTGTTGATTTACTTGTAGATCGATGGGCAGCGATGTCGAGCCCTTCTCCGCCGTATTCGGTTCGCCGCCAGCGCTCGGATCGGCAGACGGCGACGAATCCTCTGATGTCGATGGCCTCTCGTTGGCCTCAGTCGAAGGAAGTCCTCGTCTTCCAGCCTAACATTGACGCTAATTATTAATTTCAATTATATAGCGTAAAGTGCTTTACTTGTATGAACTGAGCCATCGCTGCGGAGAATGTGAAGCCCGCTCTATGCATGGCTAGCAATCCTTCGTGACATCCATAAAGCATGCTTAACTCTCGCGCCTCATTCTCTTCCTGCGCCTGAATTGACATTATTTGATACAGTTATTTAACATTTAGACAGTACTCGACACACTCGAATCGCCACAAATCCAATGCTATTACCTGTTGTCTCCTGAGCGCCACCTGAGCGGCCATAACTCGCTGTCGTTCGGCAATTAACGTGCACTTCGCACACGAACAGTCCTTCCATCGACAGTAACGCTTGTGTCCCTAATAACGCAATTGAAATTATTTGCAATTCTATAGTTTGACAATTCATTCGAAAATTTTCTTAAAAGTTTAAAATAATTTAATGTTGAATTGTCATGTTTGAACAGTTTAGAAGGAGTTGATATTTTAAAAATTAATAGAAATAAATAGAAAAAATAGCCCTAAGAATAGTATCCATAAAAACATGTTAGCTATTCAGTCAATTAAATATTACTTTTACAGTGAAAAAAATATTATATTATTATATAAATCGTTAAATAAAACAACATGAAGTTTTAAGGTTACAAAGTGTAATCGCTAAGTAAAACTTAAAACTTTACTTAAAACATACACACTTAAAAATAATTGTAAAATAGTTAATGTATAACAGTGATATGCATTAAGAAATCTGATTTATAAACATTAATTTTATTTACTACAGTGTTTGTCAAATAAGACTAGAGAGTCAAAACAATACTCTCAATTAATTATTTTAAATTTGCTCATCGTTTTTAATTAGACATTTTTCACAACAATTTAAAAAGTTATTAAAATTGTCACTACAGTTTCGTTATATTATAGCTTAATTATTAATTTAGTCAATTTCATGTTCGTCACCAGTAGTTTTTAATTGGGCGATGATATTGATTATGGTTAGCTTAATGCCTCCAAATTTAGTGGGAAAATCAATTTGCGTTTTCAAAGTTAGTTTAAAACGTAATGCACTATTATTTTTTATACTTAAAAATAATAATTAATAATATAAATTATCTGTAATATACATCTGTATTACAAACAGTTAAAGTTTAAAAAGTTATAAAGGTCTTAATATCAATTACTGTTAAAAGCAATTCTTAAGGCACTGTTTAGTTTTAATAAAGCGATTATGATTTAGATGTTTACAAGCTTTTCTTACAAAACTTATAGTGTTTGTAACTGACAAACTTAATTGACACACACTGTATAGTTTAATATATGTGTTGAGCTATCGTTCGCACTATAAAGCATGATAATTACTTTTTAGAATTAAAATATATTAAAATTCTTGTTTATACATATAAAAATTAAATTACTATTGTTCTATGTGTGAAATCATGTTCATAATTGAATGATTGCAAATGCTTCAATTCAATTCTGATTTTTATAAATTGTAAAAATAGTCAAGTTTTTATTTTGAATTAAAATCTACCATTTAATAAAACTAATTAAATTTAATTTAAACTAATTATTAAAAACACTTTCTTAAAATTATAGGTATTCATTTGACAAAACATCAAATGTTAAAGTTGTCATAATTTTTGTAAGAATTACACCGAAGCTTTAATTTTACAAAAACTTACTATTTTTAGTTTATAATTTTTTTTCTTCATTACTCTTTGGTTATCAACACTTGTACGCCATAGTTACGTCTATAGTTAACTTATTAAAAGTTTTTTCATTAGGTTTGTCACTCATAGACTTAATATTAAATACCGCCACTTATAGAGAATTCCATTTATAGGAAAACATTTTATTATGTCGTGACAAACACTTTGCTCCCAATAATCACATTTTTCTTTCTCGTACAACAATATTTTCATTATTATAGTTTATATAATTATTTTAATATACAAATAGAAATCTGGAGTATATTAAATCCTTAATTACAAATTAATTGTTACAAAAAAGTAAAGAGTGAAAAAAATGATTTTAACTTAGTTTTCAATGTGAATATGTCTATAATAATTTTCTGAGGCAAAACCATAAGACAAAAATTAAAGTTTGCCTCAGAAAATTGTAAACATTAAAATTTGTTACTTGAATACTAAATCAAATTTCATTTTAGTTGATGTGACTCTTAACTAAATTATATATAACTTAAAGCACATCAAAAAGTCTAGCCATTTGCCAATAAATTAAGTTCATTAGAACTTCAAAAACTATTCCGAATAAGATGAGCTGTAAGGCCTTCGAAACATCAATAATTTTCATACAATTATGATTAATTTGTAATTAAGTTGTTCTCAAAAGAAAAAGTAAGAAATTATAAATTGTAATTATGTCTATTACTACAAAAAAAATGGTGAAATTAAAGGCATTATAAAATTGAAAATACAAATATACAAATATATATTCAAATATATTATATATTTGAAAGTAAAATTGAAATTAAAATAAAGTTTTAAAGTATGCTCTTAAATGTATACTAAGAATACAATATAATTAATATGCAATTTTAATTGAAGTAAAATAAAAAACAAAAAAAGTTTAAATCATTTAGTAATGACTTGCCTTAAGAGCGGACACAACGCCATGATTCCGACATCGCGCACACTTCGGTGTCCTCTGATATCTTTCAGCTGCCGATCGCATAATGAAAGGTGGCGGCGGTGCGGGCGGTGTGTCCGAAGCCGAGTGGCCACCACTCGACGGCGGCGGCGATTCAACACTAGAGAAGGCAATCGGCGTTCGTGTGGCGCTATTAATTGAATGGTCAGACATGAGCGGAACTGTTGGAGTACTGGAAAAGCTCATATCTGTCCGCTAATAGAGTGTGGCGGACATGAAATGCGGTGATAACACGAGTGGCACGTGTGTCGGACGCACACGTATGGAGCGATTGCATACCACTTGATGCGCGACCAATCGTTACTCTCACTCTTCTCTATTTGTTAATACACTCATACGATTGGTTATTCTGGCGAAGATCAATAGATACCCATCACAATGAATACTGTTTTCCCATTCATTTGTTACCAAATTCAAAAGTTTGTTCGCATTTTCGGCTCCAATTCCGGTGTCATCTCTTGACAGGCAATCATACTAACTGTAAAAATCGATATTTTCGTTCAAACTTTTCTTATTAATAATTATTATTAATATTGAATGCATTAGTTTTTACAATTGAAAAACATCTTAATTAATTTTGTTTTTAATCAATATTTTAATTAAAAATTATAAATTCATCAAAAATACAAATTTCTAAAAGATTTGGACCCTTCAATAAATAAAGAGTAAGAAAGAATCTAAAATTTTACATAGTGTTTACTTATTTTTATGATATTTTAGCAAAACGCGAAAAAAAAGTATTTTTATCTTCAATTATGTAATATATTTATAAAATATTAATTAATATTTATTTCATAAAAGTCATAATTTTCTTGCATCAAAATAAATACCTTAAAATAGTCTACTTATGATTTGTTTTTGTTTTACATTACTGTGAAATAAAAAAAATTGAGAGTTTCTTTAAAGCGACCAAATTTTCTATTATTGAACACAAAAATAAAAGATAGCGCCACATGTTTGTACTCTAAACACAATTTATTATTTTCTTAAAATCTCGTTTTCAGTCGAGTCAACACACGACGAGAGCTAAAATTTGTTTAATAAATGTTATCAATATATTTAAGTTGTAATAAAGAAATTAATTTTAACAATAACTCGTTGCATATAATTCATAATAAATTTATTTGTAAAAAATAATTTAATAAAGAAATGTAAAAATTTAATGACAATTTTAAAATCAGATTTAAATTAAATCTAGAAAAATATATAGCTGTTGAAAAATTTAACTAATGATGATTATCTACAGTTGTTAATGAATTTTACGAAATTTAATCATAGCTTTAAAATTATTTGATTTTAATATTCGTTTTATATTTAATTAATTTAAATTTACATAAAATTTGTGTACAAATAAAAAGTTTTTCATTAGTTTATAAAACAGTTTAGTTTAGAGCAATCGATTGATATGTTTGTAATAGTGTTCGTTTTTCAGCTTTAGATAAATCTATAGATATTTGATTTCCATCGTCTGTTTAAATTTGATGCATTAACTTTAAAAATACACATTTAGTTATTCAGTTTTTGATATGGACAGGGGATTGTTATGATCAAAATTTGACAATCAACACGTCTGTCTGTTAAGCCTAGATATGACTAATTTTGTGATATTCTGATACAAAATCCAGAATTTTTACAAAACGAAGCAAACTTTATTATGAATTTTATAAATTCAATAAATTATTATTAGTTTAATAAGTTATAATTAAATTGAATAAATAATACTTTATTAATAATTATACAATTAATCCAAATCATGAAATTCACTGTCTGTGTACGTTTAAAGTGACTTAAAAAATTTACAATAAAATTCTAAATAACTATAACCAGTTTTCCCCACTTCTATGCCTTCTGTATCAGAATTATTGTTAGTCTTGTATTTTATTATTTTTATAATCGATAAGTTGAGCTCTTTTTAAACCATTTTAACCATATTTTGTGGTATTTATGTACATATTATGTGGTATAGTATGAGTAATAAGAATTCTTAATATACATAAATTCTTAATGTAGAAGAATTGTTATTTCACTCTAACACTGTAAGCTTCAACTATATCTCCACAAACTAAAACATATAATGCTCTAAATTTTATTGATTGTAAATTTACGGTTAGATCTAAATGATGTGATTTTTAGTTGATTTAAGAGTAATTATAGATAGTTATGAATACTTTTTAAATTTATATGTATCTTCAAAAGTAATTTGTGTATAATGAGAATCGAATGCAAATTTTCTTTTTATAAGTCAAATTTGGAAATCATTTAATTATTCTAATGTATAATACTATAACAATATTATTGAAAAAATTTTTGTTTAGGAATTGCTTAATGTGTATAAATTAATAAAGAAATACATTTATCTTTATCTGCAGGTATACTCAATATTACTCGTTAGTAATTGAGTGCTGATTATATAAAAGTGCGAATTTTAGGTGTGAAATACAAGTGTAAATAAATGTTTTTAAAGAGTTTGTTTGTGATTGCGTGCGGATTATCATTGAAAAATTAGGATATAATCATTTGTTTTAATTTGTTTTTTTTGATTCAACATTTATATTAACTTTATTGATCATATAAAACACTTTTATCGCAAATTTAATATTTGAAAATTTCAATTCATCGAAAATTTATAAATAAAAATAATTTTTGAAAATTAGATTTGTTTATAAATAAATTATACATTTTAATAATTGAAATTTCTTTCAGTAAACTTCTTTTGATGTCATTTAAAAACATTTCACTGAACAAGTATTTGTGTGGATTAGTTTGTAATGATTAGGCCCTTATTTTATGGCATTTGCCTATTTATTATTTGATACAAATTTAACTTTTTAACTTAACACGAGTTTGAAACACATCAAAACAAATCATTTAAACTCCATAAATGATTTAAATGGCATAAATTCCTATTTTGGCTTTAAATTACTATTTAGTCTTTTTGCCTTTTATCTACCTTTTCAACTAAATTTTTGCCTATTTTGTCTATTTAGGGAATTTTAAAAAAAATATTTAAGTAGTATACCAAATAGTTTTAGTTGACAATAACAAATAGTCAATTTTAAACAAAAACTAGATGGCACATATAATGTTAGGGAGAATTTTCTTTGTTAATAAAGAGCATATGTGTGTGACTTAGACGACTACTAAACGTTAAGTAACAGACGGCCATAGAGTGTCCATTTAGGCCGTTTTCCTTTGTTAATAAAGAGATTATATGTGGGAATTTGCATAATCGGCCCATATTTAGTGGCATTCCCAAAATCCTTTGTTAATAAAGAGCCTGCCGAGGGGGAGGGGGGTTCATTTCGATTATATAAGGGAGAAAATTCTCCCTAAAAATTTATATATTTGAATGCATACAAATATCATAATATCATGATAATCATTATTTCGTTCAGTTCCAGAAACGAGTTATGAAGTGAAAAGAAGTTATAGTCAATAAAAGTCTGTTTTAACGACCTATCAAGTTATATTGAGACAACTTAACAAATACTTTAAAACTGCTTAATTCGTTAAACTATAATAGAATCAATATTAAGAATTGGTTTATAAAAATATTAAATATTAGTATTATTTAATAATCTACAAATTTATTTAAAAATTGATAATTTTAAAACTAATATATATGAATAAACATTCAATATTAAACTCATTTATTGATAAGAAGTTTAAAGTTTTATTTTTTACTCTTTTGCGAATTGAATTTATTCAAATTCGAAATCAAATTTGAGAAACAAAGTATTGAATCTTTTTTGTTCTCATATTTTTGCATATAGTAATACATTTGCTTATTCTCGTTAGTTTAAGCAAATCTTTTACAAATCTATTCAATATATCATAAGTTAATGTTGATATTGGGTTAGTTTGCATTTTCAATCTTCGATTTACCAAAATTATTTAAAAATCAAAAATATATATATATAAATAAAAATAAATAAAATGTGAATAATTTTGAGAAAGCAATAAATTTGAACAGAATTATGTAAATCATTGGTGGAATTGATTGCTTATGTTTCCGTTGAGTTAGTTTGTCTGAAGCCACACATTTGATTACAAGAGCAGCAGTGAGTCGAATATTGAATCGCTTGTCGCCAGAAGGAGATCGGCAGTCAATGAATCTCCCAATACAAGCACTTATTATTCATGAAGTGTTTGATCGTACTTCTAAAAAATAGTGTTGAAAACGAAAGCGAAACTGATTTACTAAACTCCAACTCTCGAACGCTCACTTCGGGTCCCACGAGTCTATTGAGGCAGAGCTGACGCAAACGAGAGAGAGAGAGAGAGAAATCTGCATTTGATCAGCTAAACAGGGATTTGGCTGATAAGCGTATATCAAATTAGCTCTTTTTGGTTGTTGAACGTGTTTAACGTAACAGACATTACCGATGGTCACTCTTATTGGCAGCGATTGATATTTGTTTCACGTGTTGCTAAATTTTATAAATTGTTTTGTTGTTCTTTTCTTCGCTTTTGATCTCTTTTATATTTCTTTATGTATGGATGTATTTTTGCATGGATTCTTGAGTGTCACACTTCGCCATTGATATGACACGTTATGGTTGAGCATATGTGAAGCTTTAGTTACAGTATTCACTAATCAAATTAAGGTTACTATTGTAAAAATAAGGCACAATTCATCTCTGATGCTATGTTGACATTAGAGTGAGTTAAATAGATTTGTGGCTCTATATTTGAAAGCTTCCAACTCTCTTCATATATGGCTTACTCTGTGGTACTCTGTTTTGAGTATTGTGTGGTTTACTCACACTTTATCACTATTTACTTTCGCTAATAATACTCTTACTTTGGATTACATTTGATAAATATTTTTTGTTGCTTCAAACATAAACCATTTATCTTTTAATTAAAAATTAATATTTATATTTTTAAGGTTATCCTCAATGATGAATGAAACGAATTGATAACAACAAATCAATTATAAAGTAAATTTCATTTCTTAGCGCTAATTGTAAGCGATATAAGCGATAATAGTATGTGTTCACGATATGTGATCGTCAATAGAGAATAGCGATGTACACTATTGTAGCACTAATGTAATACAGACTAACACTTGGCTTTCACTGATGAAGTGTATATCAGTTATATCTATAGAGCAGAGTTTATACTATGTTAAGTTATTCTGCGATATCAGAATTGTTAGTATTAGACTGTTGATGGCAACGATGGCAGTGATGGCAATGCGATGAAGTGCTCATCCAATCGCTTACATACCTTCTAGCGATACATAATTTTACTTTTGGCAGATGTAAACATTTCATTTAGTCTCGATTCAATATTTTTCATTAAACGCAGTATCGCTCCACTAAAAGCGCCGCATTAGCACTCCTTAATTAAGTTTGTCAAACCATATAAATGAATTTGAAATCAAAAAAATATTTTGTTTGCATTCACTCTTAAGCCTCGTATTTGTTTTGTGTCTATAATTCTGGTTACATAAAATTAAAACGCTTTGTTAAACGTTACACAACTCGGTGTTAGATCTCATTTCGGTAATGATGGCGCTATTTTTATTATAGGTATTTGTTTGCCATTTAGCACATCCACTCTCCACACATCATTGATTAGCATATAGTGTACGCTCATTGGCAATGGTATCGCTTGTCTAATTGAGTGGAAAGAGTTGGCACCACATGTCAACGTGAGTGACAGCTCGTCCCGACGTCCCAATAGTTGCCACTACATCCCAACGCACTTCGGCCCCCATCGCCCCCCACATCACCGTTTGCCATGTTTGCCGTTAATACTGCTCGTCAGCTCTATTTTCCATATGAATGCCAATTTGCTTGTCTCCAAATATGTGTTTCAGTCTTTTGTATATTATTGTTAGGCTTGCGCTCCATTTAATCCTGTATTTATATAAACAGTGCGATTTCATATTCAATTTTATTAATACAACTTCTTGTTAACATGTGTTCCCTGTTTCGCAGCTCAAGCAAAGCCTCCATTAGTAAGTTTGCAATTAACATGTATTTTAAATGCAGTCGAATTGGAAATATGATATACAGACATGTATGTCGACATTTTTCCATTACCGATGTGTTCCCCTATATGTGTTTAGACAGGCATAGCGTTGTCAGTTAAATATTTAAATATTTTATTTTACAAACACAGCGAAAACATAGTGTTAGAAATCAATTTTATAAATAAAATCTTACAAATGGTTAATTACTCGATACGTGTTGATTGTTTAATGAAGTAACCAAGTATTATGATTGAGTCGATATGTGGCACATTAATAGAGTTGAGTGTTAGTGAATGACAGAGCCTTTTGCCACATATGTCGAAGAAAAATAATGTAATACTATACTATCGAGTCCAACATTTTGCGGATTATGTTAACAGTAAGCCCTTAAATGTCAACATTTACTGCGAGTAAATAGCATTAAGAGTCGAAACAAGACACAGATTTAACGCTAGCCTAATGTCCAGCGGATGCCAAACAGTGAAAGAGGCATCAATATTAGACTATAATATGAGCGCTATTGTCTGCTATTGTCTGCCTCATCATCGCTGCCATTCTCATCAGTGATTCATTGTATCCCATTTCCAGATCAAAATTGAGAATTCATGTCAATGTAGCATATCTTTGCTTAGTATCATCTTTTATTGAGTAGCATAACATAATACACAATATACTATTTATGGAACATCAAAACACTTCCAAAGAAGTTTGATTACATTACTCTCGCATTTCTATTATTAGATTAAAAGTTTTTAGTTAAGACCCAAACTGCTAGCTATTCGATACAATTTGTACGCTTTTGGTTTGCTTTAAACAAGATTATCATTTTCGACACGCTCTCATTATACTGTACAAAAAACAGTCACATTCAGTCACATATTTACAATTTTACATTCGGTTGAGGCGAACCAAGCGATTCGTCAAGCGATTGGTCACACCATTGGTCACACCATATGAGTCGCATCAGTGGTTTACTCGCATTTGCTTCCTTTACTCGACGCCGGACTCGAGCGCCACGAACTCGCCTCAGTCGACAGGTCGACCGCTGTTTCGTGAGCCGCTGTCCCGCGGACTTCTTTGAACGCTGACACCGAGTTAGGGCTTTGCGCACTTTGGAGCATAACTGCAGCTGTGGTGACAGCGCTGTTGCATTGACTACATCCAGATGGGCAGACAGAACCACTCGACCCACTTGTCGCGTACGCCGACGGATGGAATAAGTAGTGGATCGCAGCGGCGTTTGGATACGGAGGTATAGTGGCTGAGCTGCCAAACTCGCGGTGATATGAGGTCGTGTTCGTGGAAAACATTGCCGGAAATATCGGGGGCGGCGGTGGCGGTAGTGGTGCGCTGCGCGGAGAGGCGAACAGTGGGCTCGACGACGATAATCCCATTCCGGGGTTAAGCGGCGTAAACGCTGACTTTATCGAGCCTAATATAGGCGTCATATTGAGCTCGAGCTCACGTCGTCGCTGGTGAGCCTCGTTGAACGAGACAAAGCTATGTCCGGACTGACTTTGATGGAGAAGCATAGCGTCGTTGATTGAGATGAAGTGCTCGATCGCTTTGCATACATCGCCGTTACAGCCCTGCAGTACCAGATCCAGCACTGAGCGCTTCTGGTTCGGGAAGATTCGCGATATGATGTCCAGCGGGTTGAGTCTTCCCGGACGGAAGTCGGCCGGAATGCCGGCATTCAGTTCGGACACGGCTTGCGCTGAAGGGGGAGGAGATATGGTGATGATTGGCTGATTTCTTCGGCTCGCGATTTGGTTTTTCGGTTTGAATGGTTTCGATGGCGACACTTTCGAAGTCGAAATCGGTTCGATGGGTGGACTCAGCGATTCGGGACTTCGAGGCAAAACCACTGATGACTCTAAAGCGTGATTGCGGTCAACGGTGGGCGAGTCCGGCGGTGGCGGCGCTTCTGAACGCACTGATGCCGGCCTTTCCATTTGCTGCTTCGTTTCCCCTCTCGAATCATCAGTTGACGGATGTAGTGATGGATGACTTAACGTTGAATTAGCTAACACTGCAAACAATAACAAAAACGAGACAATTTTTTAACCCTATATCGCACGCTTAACAAATGCTTATAGCTATAAGTTTTTATTGCACAGCACTGTAAGAATATATTTGCGTATATATACATGTATTTATAAGTATAACTATAAATAAGTTATATAACTTATATAGTTTATGAATGAATGAGTCGGTCAAGTATTGGATTGAGTTTGAGTACAGCATTGTTTCGATTGCATGTGTGCCAGCATTTGCTTCTCTTTTTTCAATATAATCGCATTATATGGCGATGTACTCGCTGTCGGCTATTCTCCTCATATGTTTGCCTTTGATACTCGTGCATGTCTTTTGCGGACTGACAGTCAACACTTCTAGACAACTCACTGCCACTTACGCATCGCATGACACTCGCATGCAATTCATCTCATAACTAATTACATTTAATCTTAAAATAGCTCTACTCTTTACCTGAACTGTCGAGACTCGCTCTCACTCTGTCGTCGTCGTTGTTCTCGTTCACACTTTCGCTGTTATCGTCGAAATCGACAGATTCGTTGTTCTGATTTTTCACAGCATTGTTGTTGTTATTGATGTTGTTTGTACTTCGTTTGTCTGTGAACGGCTCGGTCACAGGTATGCCAAATATAGGTCCGGGCGGCAGATAGCCATTCATGGGCGCGCCCGTCGCCACCGCTCGCAATCCCATCGCTATCGCGTCTTCAGCCGCCTGTTGTCTCTTAAGCGCAACCTTATCGATAAAATTAATAGTTATTTACGCGTTTGATTGAGGTTTGAATGTGAGACCTGTGCAGCCATAATGCGCTGTCTTTCGGCAATGAGGTTGCATTTGGCGCAATTGCAGTCCCGAAACCTGCAGTGCCTTTTGTGGCCCTTCAGCCACGATATCATGCCGTGATTCCTACATCGCGCGCATTTAGGCCTTCGCGCCGTTTGGCCGCTGCCGGACGTGGACGGCGTGGCGCGCATCGCGTGCTCTCGATTGCTGATTGAGGGCGAGTGCTGTGAGTGTGACATTAGGTTGGATTGATTGGCGTGATTGGCGTGACTACTACTTGTTGGCGGCGTTGACGTGTTTATGGCTGTTAAATGCAAACTTTGAGGCCCGACGTATCCATTAATTATTCGTTGCATTGGATGCCAATATGAATGGTGTGTACACAAGCACTTAAGTTTTACGCGCGATAAATCTTGAAACGGCAAAGAATATATAAATTTGAACACTCGTAAGCAAGTCTGACCACAGCTAATATCTCACTGGTTATAATAAAGATAACTTTTTTTTATAGGACGAGACAAGGATATGATGAGCGCCAGCATAATAGATAGAAAGATATATTTTCTCTTTTAACCGAAAAGGCGGGCAAACGAGGTTTGATGTGATGTTCAGCCCACACACGCTTACGGTATGGCACTGAATATTGATTCCTTAAGCAAACACGACTCCTCATTGGATGAGCGATGGCAGGGAAACAGATGCTGCTTAAGATTGATTTCGATTTTTCACAGTGCGAGCAGAAAATGTTGTCACAATAAAAGCTGAGAAGTGATAGAAGAGAATTGAGGAGAATTGGCTGCGATGGCGAACATATCAACATTTGTCGCAATCGCACCATTTTTAAACTCATGTAATCAATTGTCAAAACTGTTATCTAATTGGTAACATGTGTTGCGCCAAAGCAGGGCTGCCATGGATTAGCATTTTAATAGATTTGTGCGCTCAGACCTATCATCTCCAGATTTTCTTCACAATTTGCTATCCTTGAAAATTTCCACCTGTTATTTGGCGCTCACAATCGTCTTTAAGTGAATTATTCGTACAAATGTTTTTTATTGCACTATTTATATAAGAAATAAAGAATGCCTACACCAATGTTATAGACGAGTAGTGCTAATTTTAAAGGCAAACTGTTAACTGTCAAGAGTTTCATATACTTATATTTAATTTTATTTTTGACTAACTAACAGTTTTGAACGTGAAACAGCGGTTTCATTGTCAGCAAAGATACATTTGAAGACAACTCTAACACTGCAAACTTGTATGCCTTGACTCGAAATTTTTTTCGTGAAGAATACTTGAAAAAATGGTTGCGAAGCAATACTGCAGTACTAGTGCTCGCACTTAATATTAGAGACACATTTGACTAAATGCCTGCGGTTTAACTTTTTTCTTCCCGACAAAGAAAACGCTTGAATTGACTTTTATGTTTGCATTACCTGTTCTAACAAACACTCGCCATAATTTAAAGAACCAAACGCACACTATTTCTTCATCTGAAACGTTTGTTAAGAGAGATCCGTTTTGTTTGATTTGCAAAAAGCATTTTTGGAAATCTGTTTGAATTGCGTGTTGAGCTTTACAAGAGCCGATAGCACCAATTAATTGTACAAACCCTAAATTGGGGGGCAGTGAGCGGAGGGCAGGCAAATGAGCTCTTCGTTGAGCTCTTCGCTCAATTTTTATTGTGCATAAGCCTCTCTTATTTAGTACATTGTTGTAACCGTTTTGGGTTATGTTTGTCCAAATGAGCGTTTGTGTGTCAATAAATGTATAGAAGATGTAGAAAGACTATACAAAGATGGTAATGGATCGTAAACCGTTGATGGCATG
>JAQIYA010001020.1:0-15036 GCA_034699355.1 Microtritia minima | reverse complement strand
ACATTTTTGATAATATATTAGTTTTTGATAACACACTACAGTTTTAGTTGTTTTTGTGCATATATTTAAAAAATTAATTTTCTATATTTATTATGTGTTAAAATTTAGAAATCATTTTAAATTTAAACAAAAATACAAATATAATTAAAGTAAATACTGTTAAATTGAGTCAAGAAGAATGTTAATAATTAAATATTTTGTTCATTTTAAACAAAATAATAATTTAAAATAATAAAGTAAGAAACGTTTACTTATTTTTAACATTATTATTTAGTTTAGTGTTTAGACATCAGTAACTAAGCCTTCTGAGATAAAATATACCAATTTCTAGTTATGATTCAATTCATAACTATTCGTATCGATTCAATTTCAATTCATTTTCCTCATAATATATTAACACATATCGGATGTGCTAAAGTAAACATTACTTACTCGAAGAGATACCGTTTTCATAGAAACAATACAAACTGATTAATTTGTTTTAAAAGTAATATTTATACCTAAGAAAACAATATCTCACTCAAACGCAAACCTGTTAAATGGAGTCCACCAGAAGTACATTAATTTACCAGAAATGGATCGCTATTTTTGCCTCGTTTTTGATAGCTTTTGGTTCATTTCTAACACTAATATTTAGTGACGATCTCTCCAAAAAATGGGTACTTAAAAATTGATTTTTTTAAAAGGAAATATACTTTTCAAACAAATTTTGTGCTGAAACAGGAGCTGTCATCAGGAATGGTAATCACTTTCTCCATACTGTGCGTCCTGTTCTCCATAATCGGCTTAATCGGTGCCGTTAAGGACCAGTACGTGGCGATTCTAGTGTACGGTATTTTCATGACAATCGTCTCGATCGTGATCATCATATTGGCGTTCAGCAGC
The DNA here is from genome assembly GCA_034699355.1 of Microtritia minima. Classification (NCBI taxonomy): domain Eukaryota; kingdom Metazoa; phylum Arthropoda; class Arachnida; order Sarcoptiformes; family Euphthiracaridae; genus Microtritia; species Microtritia minima. The sequence goes on along the minus strand of JAQIYA010001020.1, from coordinate 14,151 downwards.
TCTCATCTCGTGCCCATCGCTGTCATCACCATTATAACCACCGGCGCCGCTATCTTCTATGCCAATGGTTTGATTAGAGTTAATAAAAATAATAGAAGTAAATTTAGCGCAGTCAACAAAAATGAAATTTAAATGTTTGAAAGCTTTTGACACATCATCGTTAGTTGTATTTGTATAAAACTTAACCTATATTATTGATAAGCCAATCCTACGAACAAACATTTTTGTATTTTAATGTCTAAACTTTTAATTTATTCATTTTTAATTGTGAATCGAACTGCTTTTAATCTTAGCACAGATCTTAAACTGTAGCCTTAACTGTAAGCCTTAAAGTATCAAATTCTTCAATTAGAGATTTGAACTGTAAGAATAGAGTTGTATTTTTATTATATTTTATTTATTAAGTGTAACATTTATTATTACTATTACCAAATTTAATGGATCAAATCAACATTAAATAATAAAGTTTCAAATACAATAAAGTCTGTGTACATCTTTAATAATTCATGTTTTACATGCAAATTAATTAAACACCTCTATATTTTCACAATCACACGCTTAGATATAAATTAAAGCAATTTAATGCTATTTTTATGAAATATATTTTCTCTTCTCTAATAAATATCATTTATAAGTATAAATAAATATTTATTTATCATTTATAAATATCATTTTTATTTAAGTTATACTTCACATTTATGCACCAAACCTTACATAACTAACATAAACATTTTTTCAATTCAATTATTGGAAATTCAAAAATGATAGTTAGCGGTATCGAAATTGAATAAATAATACAAATAATAAAAGGCAACAAACCTAACACTTGGATAACGCTTAAATTCGGTACAGTTTGTAAATTATTAAACATAATTATAAGAAAAGCAAAATGAATCAAATACACAAAATAGGACGCGTCACACATTGGCGTCCAGTATCGAGAATACAGAATGCGTGCGCAAGCGTTTCGGCGATTATTAATAAAGTAAAATAGCAGCCAACACAACACCAGAGCCCAAACTTGTCGAAACGTACAGTTGGCCACACAGTAAAATAGGTTGTATTCGCCGAACGGTAACGGAGCTATCACTACATACACGGTTCCAATTCCCGATAAAAACCAGCCAATAGTATCGTATAGTTTTCGATTTTGATTATAATTAAAATCCACGCTTTCTAATAGGTATGCAAACACTATGCCGATTAAAAATACTTGAATTCGATGTTCGGTTTTCACATAAAGTATATTTAAATAATGGTTATCTCCGCTAAATATAATAATACTATTATAATTAATTTTAATATTAAGTAAAAAGGCATACAAGTTACGAATGATCCACAATTCATTTGGCTTTAGATCGACAAGAATGGAATTGAATGCATCGTACAAACCATAATAATGCCATACATGGATATTTAGGAAAGTACAACCAATTATTGTCATCACTATTAATGTTATTCCAACAGTTTTGCTTCTAAATTTGAAAATATACAAATAATCATACATCATGTATAATTTAATTAATTTAAAAAATTATTTATTTTGTTTATTTAAAATTGTTACAGTAATTTCAATAATTATTTTTTACTATACAGTTAATGCGTAAACAAATTTAATTTAAAGTAAAATTGAAAATACCTGAATAATATGATAAAGAATAGGACTCCAACTGCGGTGGACTGAATTAGAAACGCAATATACCACGTCCATAGCATGCACTGACGAGAAATGAGATTAAGTACGCCACACATCAAGTGCATCATTACATTTATGCATTCATTAAAAATAATCATAATTATTAAAGCAACTTATGTTATCTCAACTTTCAAATTACAACTTTCAACTCATTTTCTATTTTAGAAACTGATACGATTGGCTTTTTGAATGGCAGATATGGTAAAAAGTGGTATACTTTATTTGCAGATCATTAAAGACAATTTATTAGTTATATATACTGCGAACAATGCTAGATTTATAATATGAGAAATTTTACAGTTAGATTTAATTTGTATGTGATGAGAATTTTTTTATTCAAATACAGCAAAATAAAGTTAGTGTTGAGTTTTCTTAACAATTTTATGTTTAGAGATTTTTTTAAATTAAACACAATGAGCTTTTTAAAACAACAGCTTATAATTATAAAACAATTAAAATATAGTAGAAAAACTACCGATTGATGCGCTGGAAAATAATTATTTATGAACAAAACGTTTGTCCACCAATATTTTTTGCACAATATTTCCATATTTGCATCTCTAAACGGACTGTTGGCGTGAATTAGTTTCAAAGTTATTTCGGTGTAAAACCATAAAACCAAATAATAAAGCGGAGCTATTTTGACTAAACGGTGGACAAACTTGCGAAACCAGTTAATGTGCTTAACTCGATGCGATTCGCTAATAATGCCGACTGAGAACACAAATCCACTGATTAATATAAAGTTGTCCACACTTAATGTTAACAAATAGGTGACACCGAATTGAACGAAAGCGTGTCGAATGGATGGCGATATTTGCGCTATGGTTCCGGTGTGGTGCATAGCGATCACGCCGAACGAACTCAACACTTTCGCGTTATTGATGAGCCTGTATTTGCCGTAACGACGGTTATTGAACTGGATTTTACGATAATTCCTAATTAAGGAAAAACAGTGCGAATACTTGTTGCCACAGTTAAATAAATCTATTACTGTCGCAATTAATGTAAACAAAAGCCAAATGAAGATAAATACAGTAAATAATATTAAAGAGATTTCCATTCTAAAGCTGAAGTTCTGAATTTAAAGTTTATATATTTAAAGTTTATATTATCTTATGTGTTGTAAATTGTTAAAAGAAAAACTTTTTAAAAATTATGAATTTTTTAGTTAGCTTTTCATAAATATTTTATCACAATTTCGTTTTATAAACTTTAAAATTTTAAAATACAACTGATAATAGTTTAAATAATTTCAATAAAAATATCTTTTTTTTAGTAAAACTCTGCGTTTAAAATCTTTTTTAATGTTATAAAAATAAAATTTACCTTATTATTTCAAAATTGGGATTTCAGAAAATTATTTAACTATTGCAACGTATAAGTTAAATATTATAAAAAATAAAAACAAATTAATCAATACATTAAAAATGCAACTGAAGTGATGTCGGCAAATGTCAGTTTAATAATTTTTTTGTTATTTAATGCTATTTTAAAAGGGCTTACAAACAGTCATTATTCATAATAAGAAAAGCAATAATTTTCTTGTAATTCACAATTGGTGTGACGCTTACATTTACGTAGGTTTTGCATCTTTTATTATCATCACTTACAAAACATATTTTAAAATTACTGTTAAAGCAAATACATCATAATTGATTAGGTATTTAAAAAAAATCTAAGGCCGTTCAAAACGAGTACTAAATGTGAATGAGTTTATATTACAATTTTAATCAAATGTCAACCAAAAGATAGCGCTCCTCTCTTTTAACTTTTCATGCTTTAGTGTTGAACTGGTGTAGAGTACAGAATACAGTTTGTGTATACTTGAATAAACAATATTAATATTTATATTTATTACGTAACGATTATTCATATAATTATTAAAAGCTTCAAAATGTCATATATCGAAACAGCTCCAAAAATAATGCCAAATTATTTTGTTAATTAAATCAAAATCATTAATTATTAAAATTTTTAAAATAATAATTAATTGCTTTGCTATTTTAAAATAAGATACACAAGTAATATATGTAAGTTAATCTTATTGTAGGCCAGAAAAAAAAATTATTCCACCAATTGTTGATTTTTTTGCAAATCGATTAAAGCCGTACGTATGCCGTCGGCGTAACTCGAATCAACTCTTGCAAACATTTCAATAGCTCTTTCGCGAATGAAATCATAGCACAGGACCAGCTCTCGGGCTATATTAGCGAACAGTCGATTCCTCTCTTCGCCTGTAAATCCCAAGTAAGTGATTCGAGTTTGCGAGTAGTTATCCTCGTCTTTAGACTCGAAATAGTCTATATCTGTGGCGTCAATTGGCTGCCGGTGTTCGCGGTATTTGGGGTCAGGTCTGACGTTTTGAAACGAATTCGGGTAATAAGTGGGAGCACTTCCCTGATTGGAGTCGGTGACCACAAAGCCGTCGCGTTGGGTCGGCGCCACCACCGGTGCGATCGATCGGTTCACGCCTATCAAGTGATGATTAGTGCCCAAACTATTTAATAAGTTTTAAAACATTTTTTTAAAATCAACAAATTTTTGGTAAAATTTCATCCACTTTACCGATATAGTTGGGCGTCTCTGTAAGCATAGACTCTGCCCTGAAGTACTTTGTCGGGCGAGAACTCGATTCCGTCCACTCGGTTCGATGGACTGAAGGCCAACTGTTCGACTTCGGCAAAATAGTTGACCGGATTGCGGTCGAGCACAAGTCGGCCGACTTCTATTAAAGGGAAAACGTCTTCCGGCCAATACTTTGGAAATATTTTAAATACATTTAATTTGCTTAACAATTAATGAAATTACAATTATTTAAAATAATTTGTTTTTAAATTTGTATAACAGCCCTTACTTTTGTTGGATCAAATGGATTATACTTCCAGTTCTTCGTCTCTTCGACAGTCATAATTTGAACATACAATGTCCACGACGGGTAATTCTCACTGGCGATAGCGTTAAACAAATCATGTGTCGCGTAATCCGGATCAATATCTATAAACAATACCAAACAATTCTATTAGTAATTACGATAATCTAATTTTTTGAAACTTAATAATTTTTTAAAATTGATAGTAAATTAATATTAATAGTTAATAGATGTTCATTAACATTGCAACTTATTGGCTGTGTTAACGTCCAAAAATTTGATGCCTTGTTCTGATTTCAGCGTAAATCGATTATAAACGAGCCCTCCGTCGGCGTTAACGAGCGAATAAGTATTGAGCGAATAGCCATTCATGTGTCGATAGCCGTCCGGAATGCCGTGATCGCTATAGAAATAGGTGTTGGCGTGAACGCTGGCCGGATATAGCGTGTTGAAGTCCCAGACGGCGTTCCGGTCATACAGGTTGGTCTGCGGGTGACGGCCATTGGCGTGAACGAACGACACGAACAGAGCCGAATCGCGCAGATAGAAGGCCGCGAAATGGCTGCTCGTTAAGTCCCAATTGCCGTCTTCGGTGTAGAATTTGATGGCCATTCCGCGATCGCTGCGAATGGTGTCCGGCGTTCCGGTTTCGCCGAACGCCAGCGAGAATCTCACCCATATTTTGGTGCGTTTGCCCACCGAATTGAACAGTTTGGCGCGCGAGTACTTTTGAATGTCTGCTTTGGTAACCTTCATGGTTGAATTGAATGCGAATTTTTTTTGAAAACAGTTTTGAATAAAATTAAATCTCGTATACTATACCACAAAATATCCGTTAGCGGCGGCACCCTTTGGGTCCACTCGACGCGCTGGTATTCTTTCGCGAGTGAAATGAGAGATTTGCTGAATAAAAGTGGTATTCGTTAACAAAGACGGACCTCTCGAACCGATTGTTCTTAAGTTTGACAAATTGCCAATTATTTCGCCGAATGTATTTGTGATATCTTTTCTCTATGGAGAGTTTTAAAACTTTGAAATAAATAGATTTATAATTTCTGATGTCATCTTAAAATAATAATAATAATAATTTACTTTTAAATGGAATAATTTTATATCAGCTAAAAAATACAGTTAAAAATGTTGACAAAATCATTTTTTACAAAAACTTTTTAAATATTTGTATAAAATGAGAATTTTTTAAAAAAACATGAAAAATTGTATGAAAAAATGACAAAACAAACAAAAAAAAAGAAAATTTTATTTAAACAAAATTAAACTCATTTTTATTTAAGTCATAATTTTTGATTAATTTATTGAATTTCATTATTTAATAATAATTATTATTATATTTATTTGTATTAATAAGAATTTAAATTAAATTGTTGGCTTTTTTTCTTGATAAATATTTATTTAGTAAACACTTAGATTTTAAATATGTATTTAAAACTCTTTCAAACACTACTTTATTAAAATTTTCAAGAAATATCTCTTATTTGTCTTATAATAAAATAAGAGACTTCCAAAATGGATGCCATTTTCGTATACTCTTTAGACTCAACAAATATCTTTTAAGTTGAATAAGTTGGACAGTATTAGTTCGCAAACGTGAGTATGAGTTACAGTAAGCAAAGTTCAAAATAACATTATAATTTATAAACTTATTGCAAACTTTATCAAAAATTAATAACAATACTTTAATAATATTATCATATCCACAATCTATGGTAAGTGAATTAAATAATTAGTTATGATTAAAATTTATATAATAAAATTTTTATTAATAATAGAAAATCGAAAAGTAATAGTTAATTAAAAACTAAATTTCTATACCTGAGTTGCGTCTTGAGTTTTGGCAAAGTTTGAGAGAGCCAAAGCTGCCTCATCTGATTTGGTTCCCATGTTTATTGATTATTTAACTTGATTTTCTATAAAATACCTTTAAATACGTTATATTTAATTATTATTTTTATATTACAACTGATTACTAAAGAATAATAGTTTGTATCAAAATTTTAATATAAAATGTCAAAATTTAGTAAAAAATTCAATAAATATAAAGGTAAAAATAATATTTGTTATTAAAGCATTAACAAATACAAAACTAATAATATATAATTATTTAGCAAAATGTTAGTTTATTATATGAATAACATTTAAATTGTGTGCATTTTCAGCGATTCTTATTAAATAAATATTTGTTTGTTTTTCTGGACAAATAAAAATTGACAGACAAAATAATTAATTATACAATTGAATAAAATAAAAATTATTTTATTATCGACGAAATAAAATGAAATAAATATAACCTTTTTATGAATTAACAGCAAATATTCAACAAATAATAAAGTGACAAACATTATAGATTATTGCTGTTGACCTCCTAAACAAATACTATAATAAAATTGTCGGACAATTTATAGTCAATAATTAAACAATAATATAGGCATAAATACCTAAAGTTATTGTAAATACAATGTTAATGTAGTTCTGAATAATTGAATGTTGTTTAAATTTCAACCCAACCCTAATTAAATCAATAAATTATGGCGATGTTATAAATTATTTTTTATGAATAATTTATATATTATTTAATCTCATTTTAAAACTAGAATAGAGAATTTTATTCAATCAATTGTTGATTATTAATCTTCAATACAATCAAAACAATATCTTATATCATCAAATTCTTCATTCAATTCAATAATTAAGCACATAATGCATATTTAGAATCAAATTGATCTTATTTGTCAATATTTTCAGATTTAAAACATATTTTTTAATTTTATTGACTTAAAACATGTTTAGGAATAAAAATTAAATTAAAAAACTAAATATTCATCTATATCTAAAAATAATTAAAATAATGTTAAACTCACAATTGTCAGATCAAAATAATGGTAATCCTTAATTCTAAATTGTCTTAATTCTGTGTGGGAATCTAATCTACTAATAATTTGTAATGGTTAGCAAAAATGGTCAAACGATCATTACTGTAACATTTATCATGAAAGATGAGATTAACATACTCTATGTAGTTATACATATTAATAAATAACTATTTATGACAATTATTGTGAATTATGAATAAAATATTCAAAATAAGCCCATAAGCTCATAGACATTAGATAAACCTATAGATTTATTTAATATATTAATATATTCACTGTATTAGACTTAAAGCTTTAGTTTATCTTAATGTTTGTTAAGTGCTTTGCAATGTTTTAAGATTATTCAAAATTTGGTCCAAATTTGATTGTAATACTGTATTCAAAAGATTTAATTAATAAACTTTGCACTAGTAATTCATAAAATATAGCAATTTTGGTTATCTGATTATACTTACATATTGATGTCTAACTTTCTGCATAAGAAGATTATCAGGTTATCCAACTCATTCAACTCATTCAACTCATATATAAACAAATCTGTATATAATTTAATTATGTCTGTTTTATATTACAGGAAAATATTATTTACTTATGTATGTCATGAATAAGTTACAATAATAACATATAATAAAAGTCATATAAATCTCAACAACTTATAATAAAATATGTTAGATCATGATTTCTAGTAACAAAAAGAATAGCAACTATAATTAAAGAAGAAATAGTATTGTAAGAAAGTTGCATTTCGGGCTGATTTACTTGTTTTCATGTAACAGAAGAGCCTCTCTCTCTCTCTCTCTCTCTCTCTCTCTCTCTCGCTGCCAATATTATGCTGTGTCTAATTTGTTACAATATATAATATGTCACATGAGTTTTTGATTGCTTAAGAATTATGCTATGCTTAATAAAATTATTTTGTTTGTTTGAATACAGATAATTTATTTAATAAAACTAGTTTTTGCATAGTCACTTATTTTGCTGTTTATTACAATCCAAATTGTCTACAAATTATAGGTATCAAATAGACAAAAGACAAGTGTTATTAGTGTTTATTATAGCTGGTAAGATCTTAACAATTAAATAAACAGTAAATTAAATCAAAATAATGTTAAATATCGAAGAACGTCAATTTATAATTGAAAATAATTTGAAACCTTATAAAACAATGAAAGAGTTAATTTATATGATTCAACAATTCAACGTTTAATTACAAAATTTAAAAGTACTGAAACTGTTTTGAATAAGAAAAAATTTAATATGAATTGAAATCATTTCCAACAATTATAATTGAACTAATTTCGTATCATTCGGACGCTAAACTAAAGCAACTAAAATGTTTGTAGAAGTTTGTAATGAATAAAGCATTAACTTATACTAACATTCGTAAGTGTAGTAAAAACAGGTTTTCACAAACATCTCAATGGCGTTATAAAAAATATAAGCTGACTATAGAACGATAGAACGATAATATATATTTCTAGAACATTATTCTAGAAATAGACAACTTTATATGTTTATATATTTAGATTAAAGTCAAGGATTTAGTATTTTATTTTGCTTTATCTTATATTTTGCTTACATATTATATGATTAAAATTATTTACGCTCAGCGTTAGTCAATAAATAAAATTAATCGCGTAAAAAAATCAGATCAGAAAAGATACAAAAATTTGGAAAAGATTTGGAAATGCAATTTATAATATCGATAAAAAAGATTATCTTATATCTTATAGAAGTTATAGAAGTTATACATTTATATTATAAGAGACAAACATTGCTTTAATTCTTTGTTACTTCAATGTACGAAACAAATCTTTATTTACTTTCATTTTGTAAATATTTTATTAACGAAATAGTTGTGAGAATAACAACACGCGAAACACGATATGATAATATACGCCAGTAATTGCTATTAAACCTTATAAGCAAACTAAGTGTGATTTCTTCCGTTTCATTTGTTCATATTATCTTTCTATTATATTCGCCTCACTTTTTATACCACTTTTGTCTATTTATTTACAATATTAATATCAATCACTTCAATCGACTAAATCTTTGTAATTGTATGGCATTTATAGTCATTATTTAAATTGATTTACTACTTAAATCTCTAGCTCTGGACAGTAAACGACCAAAAAAAAAATAAAAAAAATACAATGATTTATTCAAAACTCTACTCACTGCACATTCGAGCCATAATTATTTCTCTTTATTTATATAAATCTTGAATAATTAATTGTTCTCACTGTTTGTCGAATTATATAACGGATAGTGTTAATAAAAGAAGTACTTTCTGCATATTTAGTGAATGCCATTTCAATAATGGAATATTCTCATCATCCTATGCTATCGTCATTAAAGATTTATCAAACGCCACACTACAGCCTATGCAGCGCTGATCCCAGTGTCTGCCATCGCATTAGTCCGCATCAGCTCACATCAATCTTAACACATTTCTCGATCGCATTCAAACTCAACATTTACCACATTAGAGTGGAATAGTTTCAAATTTAGTTCGCGCTGTACTTTCGCCAAAACAACACATAATAAACAATAAAAAGATATTTATTATCGCAAACGCAAACAATAAGTTTTATAAATTGCAAATTATATAAACTAAGATTTAGAGGCAGTGCTTTAAAATTTTAATATGGCTTTAGATAATTGCGAGAAAAACCAGCCATTGATTAAAAATCAAAAAAAAACATTTTTATTATTCAAATAATAAAAAGAATGTACTTTTTATTCTCTTATTATTGGCTCCGGATTTTTCATACAATTTTGAATGTTATTTTCTAATTAAATTTTTTAAGTAATAGATAATGAGATTGTAAAGAACTACAGTAATGGATTTTAATTGAATTTTAATAAATAAGATTTAATTTCTGTCATCATTATGCTTATGCATGTAAATGATATAATTATATAATGCCATTTTAAAGTGTATAACTTAAGTTATAGTTATATTTTGTAATTTATACATTTTATTACCAGAAATACAATAAAACTTTTATGATTGTTTGAAAATATATATAATAATAAGTATGTATGAAAATTAATATGAATTTATGAATATAAGTTACACATAAATATCAAAGAATAAGTAGAAATTTAGTTTCTAATTTTGTAAAAGAATATATTTTATGATAGCTTATTAAGAAAAATTACTTTTTGGTGTATTTAATATATAATATTTACTTTACATTAAAATATACCATTGTTATCATTACATTTTCTTAGTAAAAAAATTAAGTCTAAACCTTTTGTTGAAAGCATTAGTAAACGTAATTAATTTTCGACAAAATCTATTGTCAAATATCAAGACAAACATTTTGCTTCATTCATGCTTTCTTATCCGCATTTATTGCTGAATATTTCAGACTCACATTAGATATCTTATTTGTCTGGTTTGCAATTAATCTTCTCTTCGCGCCCCGACGGACAAAATTATTATTAATTGTGTCTCTAATACTGAGCGCTTAGACTCAAAAAATTACTTCTTCTCGTGACGGCACAACTATATGATAGAGTAATCTCTAACTATTGCGGTGTTTAGTCTAATGTCTAGTTAGACCATATTAGCAAAGGCTGGCAAACCCGAAAACTCATTGGCAGATAACAATTTAAGTGCGCTCAATATATATATTGGCCCAAATAAAAGCTATTTTATTGTTTCCGTTTTCGCTACGGAGGGATAGATTTTATTTTATTTTATTTGTTATTTTTCTGTGGAAAACATCGAAAATTGTTCCCTCGAGAGTTGCTTCAGCCAGTTATCATGTAAAAACTCCTAAAACATATAATTTTCTTATTTTTCCTCCCATACGCGTACACATGCCTTAATCGAGTTTCGCCATTTTATTTTGTCTGAAAAAACTCGATGCAAAAAAAATCAAAACGTCTATCATTGCTTCCGTGTTTCATGAAAACTTTTAAACATAGCAAATAGAACTAACAAATAAAAGCCACTAAATTGACAAAATATTGTATTAAAAAAATATTACATTTAAGTTTATTTTCATTCTTATTTAAGTTTGTAATTTAATTTGTTTTGCCACTGAAAAATACTTGTATAGCAAATTTTGAAAATATTGACGAATCAAAATAAAAACATTGCATACATCAGCAAAACTTGGAAAATTTTTGGTACAAAAAAAGCGCACTCAAACAACAGATTTCGAAAAGCACACGCACTCTCGATTCACAACTGCATACAAGTGTTGTATGATTTTTTGCCCAACTTTTTCAATGCCTACAAATCGGTAACGCAATAATTTATGAGCATTGGTAGCAAAAGTTTCTCAGCACGCATTAAATACTTTTAACTCTTTTTTATATCGATTTGATTCCCTAACCAATCATTTATTGCGTTTTTGTATAATAAAAATATTTTTAGATAGAAATTTAAATCAATTAAAATTTTAGCAAACAAATAATAGTGATAATCAACTGCATATAGCAATTATTTTCAAAGATAAGGGAAATAATTAATGTTTACAATATAATTTAAAAATAAAATTTATATCTATGATTTCTCTGTATAATAATTTAGCGCAGATATATCTTAAAGAGCAAAAAATGCATAAGTAATAAATATTCTATACTCTATAAATTGAGTTACCTTACAGATACCTAACGTTATAGTGAGAGCAACGCCAAATGTATTCATAAAAGAGTAATAGACATATACCTTGAATTTAAATAAATTACCATAAATAACAGATATGTTGGCATAAATTATTTTAATAATTAAAAAAATTCATAAATAATAAAATTCAATTAAATGATTTTAAAAAATTAGTTAATTAGCATAATTTTTGCAAAATTTAATTATTTAATTGCTTTTTCCTAAATATTTTAAAAAGTTTTGCTGTTTTGATTTATGTACTATAATTTATTATACAGTAAACTGTACTAAAATTACTGTAAAATTTAATACTATATTTTGGTTAGAGTTTCATCGTATATCTATGTTAGTTTGCCATAAGTTTGATACAAAAATGAAAATAAATCAAATGTAATTATTTAATTCATAAAAATTTCAAATAACAATTATACAATTCAATGTAATTCAAATATTTGAAATGTTAAATATAATAATTAAGTTTAAACTCATGTTATGCATTCTTTAATTTTTTTAATTGACAGATACTCATTTTTAGATAAGATTGCATTGTTTTTATTTTCATTATCTGCAATATTTCAATAAGTTAAAGACACATAATTTTTTATTATAGAAAACCATTGATATATATTTGTTTGATAAATGAGTTTAAAAAGATAGTCTTAAATTCAATGGCGAATATAGAATTATAATATTTAGTGATTCGTAAAAGTTGGCATATATTTTCAAATTCTAATCAAGTCATTTAAATTAAATAAGACATTTTTCAAATCTTAAATTAAATTAACATCTTATTAAAACTCAAACTCAGAAAAATAATCTTTAACAAGCATTGTCATCAATAAATAAATATAGTAACTGCTTGTGTACTAATCTTCAAATTAAAATAAGACATAAGAGTCATTAAGTACGGCTTTCAAGTATAGTTTTAAATAATGTTTATATTGTATAGTTATAATTATTTTTAAAAATTTCAAAAGTGAATTAATTGAAAATAAATCAACAATAAATTAATTATTCAAACACTCAAACATAGTAAATGTTGATAACATGTAAACTTTGTGAAAGTACAGTAAGAAAATAATGATTGATAAAAATATTAATGAAACATATATATCACACGTAACAAAATAAGCACGAAAAATGGTTTTAAATGGATAATAATAATTATAAAATCAAAAAACTAATAAATTAAAATATTGGTCAAATTGAAACGCAACAAATTGTATTGCAAACAGATTTTGATAATATTTTTATCTTGAATTTTTGGTATAAATTGAATGAGACTCGAGAGTAATATATATTCGGCGAAATGTCTGAACGCGTTTGCTATCAAAACCAAAACAGTGAATAATGCATTTTCGGTTTCGTCTCAGTGAATGTCAGCATCAAAAGTTCAATTTATAATGCGGCTTATCTTTCCTCATGAAAAAAGTTGGTCAGAAAAAAGTACAAATTTGTAATATTTTATCGAACTCTATAAAAATATTCAGTTATTTCGTCTTTGATTTCTAAGCTCTATATCTGTATACAGTAAAAGTCCGGTATAGTGTACTCAATTGGGGCCAAAATTGTCAATATATTGAAACATTCACTACACTCAAACATTTAGAATGATAAAAGTAAGTCAATTGGGGATTTTAAAGCCATTCACTAAACCGAAATGTTCACTATAAAGGTATTCACTATACAGGACTTTTACTGTATTTTATATATCCTTATATATGAACGACATTTATATACTTACTTAGTTGTTGTTTCGTTATTATTATTTTGAAAATTCTACGGGCTATCAAAATAGTACCCATTTTGGTTCCCTTTTTTGGTGTCGAAGGTGTGTCTTTTAAGTTTGACAATTTTAACTGCCAAATGTGTGTTTTATATTAAGTATATAGTATAATATAGTTAGTCAGATGGTCTAATTAGAAAATACTTAAAGCGTCAGTGAAATAAGCACTTTCATGACACCAAAGTTATACCCTAAATATGCGAAGATAGCCCGCACCCCATCTATAGCCCGCATCTAACATCATGTAATATATTCTCAAATTAATAGTAAAGATAATCTATT
>JAQIYA010001019.1:0-15037 GCA_034699355.1 Microtritia minima | reverse complement strand
TATAATTGTACAATGAATTGCAAAACTTATCGTCTTGTTTAATATTGTTATTATGATTTAGCTTAAAATCATATATAAAGTCATATATATATATATATATATATATATATATTAAAAAATCGCATAAAGATATTAATAAACAATATTCTCTTTCTTCATTTCCTGATGAGAAGGGGTGAAGGTTTGAGCTTTTTAATTAAAAATAATAATATAATTTTCCTGTAAACATCATTTTAATCAAAATAAATAATATTGAATGTAATCAAATAATTAGCATATTTTTACTGTAAATCAGAAATGAGTTTATAAATTTGCAATGTGTGTACATTATTGGTAATATTAAACCTAAAAAAAATTAAAACTACTCAATAATTTTTTAATAAAATACACGCATTAGTTTTTTATTTATAAAAAAATATTGAAATAGTATTTAATAACAAATTCATGGATAATAAACTTTTAAAATAGTCTAATTTTTTCAAATATACAATTATAAGTAAAAAATTATATATATATAATCTAAATCTATTTAAACAATGGTCTTGGAGAGTGTGTCGGCCGACAATCAAAGTGATCCACAGATATTGGATTTTGATAGTGAGACCAGTAATCTACAAACAGGAATGGCTTTGATGTGGAATAATTTGATATATTGTGAAACAACGCTTTTCGGTCGCGTCTCCACTTCAATACTTTCTGGTCTTAAGGGTCTGTTTAGGCAGAGATGATTTACAAATTATAATTGTTAACAGTCTAGTAATTAATAGGTGAAATCAGATTCGGAACGTTGACCGCACTGATGGGTCCGAGCGGTTCGGGAAAGACCACTCTATTGCGATGCATTAACGGTCTGAACCGATGGGGACTCAATGAACACACCGAGATTTACGTTAGACGTGATTCGCAGATAATACCGTGTTTTATTGTGCAGGACATCGATGATCACCTTTTGCCTGTTCTAACCGTTAAAGAGTCTCTTATGTATGCATCGCTGTTAAAAAATCGCACTCACATTCGAGCTCTTCGAGCGATAAGAGACGAAACGGGAGAGAGTTTAGAGTCGATTCTGAATCGCAATATCGACAGTTTAGTTCATGAACTAATGCTAACCGAATGCGCCAATAATCTGGTGAATCAGTGCAGCGGTGGTGAGCAAAAGAGATTAGTGATCGCCATGGAGTTGACATCACTGGTCAAACCTAACCTGTTGTGCATCGATGAGCCCACCAGTGGTCTGGACAGCTGTGTCGCCGAAAAGCTAGTGCTGTGTCTGCAAAGTATTGCACACAAGCATCGACTGGCAGTCGTCACAAGTATTCATCAGCCGAATAGTGACGCTCTTATGATGTTTGATCAGCTCTACGTGTTGGCCAGAGGTGGTCGATGTGTGTATAGCGGAGCGCCCGATGAGCTCAGAAATCACTTAACAAATTGTCAAATACAGTGCAATCAGTATCAGTCGCCGATCGAAGTTTTGCTTAAGATATCCTCTGTAGACGTATCACAAGCTAACGAACACTCGATCGAGACTACAGAAGAATTAGATCGACTCATTCACACCACTGACCAGATATTAGCGGCTATAGATTTTGATTGCACAGAAAATTTAAAGCCATTTGACGGCGTGTTTGATGACATTAAACGAACGCTTCACTGGCGGGACATGTGGTATCTGTTGCGACGACAGTTCACGTGCACGTGGATTAGGGGCTGGAAAACTATAATAGCGGTGTTTGTCATCAACAATCTTCTCGGTTTGATTT
This sequence comes from Microtritia minima, assembly GCA_034699355.1. Classification (NCBI taxonomy): domain Eukaryota; kingdom Metazoa; phylum Arthropoda; class Arachnida; order Sarcoptiformes; family Euphthiracaridae; genus Microtritia; species Microtritia minima. The sequence goes on along the minus strand of JAQIYA010001019.1, from coordinate 13,274 downwards.
TGAGCTTAACGTACGATAAAAACTTCGGTGCAGACCCGGGATGTGTGACCAACGACTCGATTCGCCATTTTCCTCAATCATTATCCGCCAAATTATTCCACACCCAAGACCTGGTGGAAGAAAACTTTGCTAACATATTCTTTTCCAGTTCAATGAATATCTTCATTATCGTACTTATCACTATATTTTCATTTACGTTCGATATGAAGGTTTGCTAAGTATCAATATTTTTAATTGATTCTATAAAACGCATAAATGATTATATACGAGTGTGTTGTGTTGGGCGCAGGTGTACCTCAACGAACACCGCAATCTCTGGTATTCGACGAGTTCGTACTTCTGCACCAAAACCCTGATCGACATGCCTTACATGCTGGTCATCGCGTTCGTCTACAACTGGGTTGGCTATTGGATTGCCGATGAGCCCGATTTGGAGCACTGGTACAACGGAGTGTGGGCTCCGTCGGAGCGATACCTGCTCTACACTAGTCTCGTGTGTCTGCAAGTGGTCAACATTCAGGGCTATGCGATGCTGTTCGGTGTGCTATTCTTCCGTAACGTACGGCTCGCCTCTTTAACTTGTGTGGCACTCTATATGTTTTCGCTGCTCTTCACCGGCTTTTACGTTCCGGTCATCCATTATCCACAATATATTCTCATGTTTTCGCCCACAAAGATTTTAATTGATTCGCTGTTGATTGTAATTTTCGGTCGAAATCGCTGTCCAGGAAACCGGTCGACTATACTGGAAAAGTTAGGCTTAAGTGACGATCAACTGGTGTGGAATGTGTGGAAGATGTGCGCCCATGTCGTGATGTGGCGTCTATTGACTCTCATAAGTCTGCTTCTCATTGCTAACTATAATTCGCTTTTGTCGTCTCAAATTCGTCGGCAAACCAGAAAATATTCCACATATTTTAAGCTCAATTAAAATTTTATTTCTTTACGGAGATTTCTTTTTTGAGAGCACATATGAGTACATTTTTTTGCCTTATATCGTAAAAAATAAAAAATTCGACATTGACTTAAACTTATCATTAAATTAACAAATTTGAAACAAACTTAAACACAAACATTTCTATTTATGCCATGCTTTAACAAACAGTCTCTTAACGGCGAACTCGTCCATACGTTTGAACGCCTCGGTGGCGAATATATGCTCCATTCTGTGTTTGGCAAAGTCGAAACAATAGCTCTCGAGCTCAGTCGAGTTATACTTAATTGCCGACGCGTACAAATGGCACACATTCTCGACAGTTATTCCGCTTTTGATCATTTCGACGCATTTGTCCATCAGTTCGACTTCCAGGTACGAGTTGGCCAAATCGAGCAAATCGATGGCGTCGTCCACCGAAATGTCAACCGTGTTAGTGTAGAGATACTTAAGGAACGCATAGAAAGCCGGGTACGAGTACTGGCTTATGTCGATACAGTTCGAGCCGCTTTCGGTCCACCGGTTGTCCGCAAACATGGTGTCGAAATGCTTGCAACAGCTCTTCAGATAGAGTTTCTGGGCGTGAATTAGTTTGCCGTCCACTTTGAACGTCAGGTCGCTATAGTTGGGATCGTTGAATGACTTGCCGTGCCGTTCGAACATCACTGGCTTTGTGGTTGCGATCGGCGTGTTATCGGTAAAAATCCTACCAAAATGTATCGCTCGTAGAGTTATATTTGAATGCGAATGATTAACGAAAGCCTCGTTAATGCAGTTCTCGTTTGTTTGTTTCGGCTTCGGTGCGCACTCAACACAGTCACCCCAAACAAAACAATGTCCGTCTCGCGAGAGAGCGGCCGTCATGTTGGACGAGCTCAACGAACCGATATCACAAATTTTCGAAATCAAACTAATTTTGATGGGAATGCTTATGTCATGAGTGCTTCCGTCGCCGATCTGTCCGTATTGATTGCGCCCGAAACAGTACACATCGCCGCCAGTGGTCAACACCACACTGTGATGTAAGCCAGCGCTTATCTTCACGATCAGTGCGTGCCGATCGAGAATAATCTTTGTCGGTCCGCTTCGCTTTTTAGTCATTCCGATGCCGAGCTGACCAGATTTATTGTCGCCCCAGCTGTAGACCACACCCGATTCGCTCAACGCTAACGAGTGATTGCCGCCGCAACATATGGCCGTAATTATGGCACCGTTCATATTGACTCTGATTGGCAGACACTGATACTGAGCGTGTCCGCCGGTGCTTATCTGTGCCGACATATTCGCGCCCCACGCGTAAACGTGACCGATTCGCGTGAGCGCCAGACAGTGAAAACTGCAACTGATGTCAATCACTTGCATGCCATCTAAACTGCTTACAAGGTTAGGCTCGTAACTATACTGACCGCCGAAGTTAGCGATCGTTCGGTTCGCATTCGAGCCCCACGCGTATACGTTACCGCTGTTGGTCAGCGCTAAAGAGTAGTTATAGCCGCTGTTAAAGTGTGTGCACACAATTTTAATGATTTGCTTGGCGCACAATTTGTCGACTCTGGTGGGCTCGTCTACGGGCCGAATATGGCCCAAACCCAGGCAGCCGTCAATGTTCGATCCGTAAGCGTATGTTTCATCTCTATTCGTCACGATAAACACTTCGCCTCCGCTTTTACCGAAAATGTAAACTAATTTGGCGTCTAATAGTAGATCAAATTTTATTCTCTTTAAAATAGTTAATTTTTTTAGGCCCGACATGTTTGATGATATTATTGGTATTATCAGTTATATATGATTATAAATATAAAGAAATACATCCATACATAATATAACATGTACGACAACTATATGTTTGCATTTATATTATATAAAAAAGACTTTAAAAAAATAATTATAAGCAATCATATAATATTAAAATAGCCAACATTAAAATGTATTTTTTGCAAACGCAACACTTCAATCTGATTGTTTATTAAATTTGTTTTCAAAAACTATGATTCTAAGCTATGAATCAATGAGTTTTACTAATTTTGCAAATGCCAACTATTAAGTGCTGTATAAGCACTATAACAAGATAAGCAAAAAATTCAATGGCATTTTTTATAATGTAGTTAAACTACAGTAGTTTACGTAATACATATCAATTTTTATTTGCATAAGTGGTAGATTAGATAAGGTATTTCGATAAAAGTTATTCAAATCTTTTTATACAATAAAAGAAGAGTAAGAGGTAAGTAAAGATTTATTATCTAATATTTTAACATGCTTTTAAAAAATTATTTTTAATTGAATTATATAAACCTTTATATGTTAAATAAACATCTCGTAAATAAATAAATAAAACTTTTACTTTAATTTATGAATTTTATTATTATCAGAAAAAATACGTTTCAATATAACAGTACAATAAAAATTGGCTGTAATTAGTTATACGTTTACATTAAATCGTATTTAAATTTACATTTAGAAAAAGATTTTTTCCCAAAAAAAGACATCATTTTATACAGAGCTTAACAGTTGTGATAATTTAATTAAAAATACGTTCACAAGTTGTTTAGCTCGAGATGAAGATCGAGATGAGGTGTTTTAACCATACAATGACAATCCATAGCCATATCCCAAACCGGTGCCATAGTATCCGTAGTCTAAAAAATGTTGACAATTCACAATTTAAAAATTAGAAATTATTAGATTTTTAGAAATAAAGTTTAATTTTGATTAATGATTAACTATACTTTTCTCATTTAATATATTAAATTGTTTTAATATTTAAGTTTTAAAGTGTTTTTTGTCATTAATTTTTGTATATTCTTAATATAATTTCATTAAAAGTTAGAGCAATTGATTTGAATTATACTCGGATAATAAGTGCGTCCATAGATTCCACTGTGGAGATCTAACGAGAAATATCATTGATTTAGTATTTAGTAAATATAAATTTTTTAAAAATAATGCATCTATACTTCCATAGGATGGATAACCGTAGCCTATCGATCGAATACCATATCCGCGATTCCAACCGTAGAGCTGGCCGTACGCTATGCCGATCAGGACCAACAAAAAGATGGCGCACTAAAGAATCGAGTTTTGATTTGGTTTTAATCATTCAGTGTAAGTGAGAGCAAACTTACCAAAACTTTCATTTTGGATGGCGAGTGTTGAAAATCGTTAGACAAAAAACTTTTTAATTGTGTTAAGCAAACAAGTGATTGAAATGAAAAAGTTTGGCTCCACTTTTATAGTGATTCGCCAAATTTGCTGACCTTCATGTTCGCAACAGTTCGGCTATTGATGACTAGAAAAATCACACGTGAATAGAAATATAATGAGGCGTTGTCTCGATTTTAGCCACTGGTTTGAAATAATAATAATGCGAAAAAATATCTGAATTGCTTTCATCGAGTTTGCGATTACCTATTAGTAAATTCCACGATACCGTAATATTGACGATAAGGGCGATTAAAAATTGCTATATTTGGCAGAACTAAGAGGGAGAGCAGTCCTCCCCTCCCTTAACCATAATATTTACCTTAACTTACTATTTCGTGTATCGAATGCACTCCTGAGTGACTGTTTTCAATGTTAGGCGAAAGTAATGCAACTGTTATCCCATACCTGTTGGATCTGTTATTTATGTCGCTCAGAGAGGAAAAGTAAGAGAAATGCGTTACTGCTAATGCCCTCCGGCTTTGTTACGAGTCTAATTTTAAAGTTTATATTAAAGTCAGTCAAGTGCCACACACTCGACATCATTTTTCTTGTTCTGCATCAGACCTTGACTTTTGTGCTCATCCACTAACGATTCAAAATTTACATTTTTTTATTGAGGCTATTCTGAAAATCTAAACTTAAAAAGCTTGGCTTTTGTTTACATAATTGAAATGATGGAAAAATACTGGATTAACGAGAGAATTAAGAGAGAATAGATTTATCTGATAAAACTTAATGAAATGAAAATCTATTATAATGGAAAATTTTTGTTTTCACTTGTTATTAAGTTAAATATTAATTTGGTTTGTTCTCACATTTACTAAATTTATTATTAATATAGTAGTGTAATAATATAGACATTATGTCTAACCATATTTGAATTGAGCTAAAAAGCAAAAATATTTACAAGAATCTCTTCATTTTTAAATTTAATCTGACCAAAATCAAAAGCTTAACCAAAAAATACTTTGAATACATCAACAATAAAATGGGCTGAGTTTTGAAGCAAGATATAAAAAATACAACAGACACAGAACAAATAATTTCATTTAAAATATCTATTCATGATTATATGAATATGAATAAATTGTTAAAGTTTTATCTGTCCCGACATAGTTCTAAATTTTCAATATTTTCTAAATTGTCTTAATTTTGTAAATTTCATTCGATGTAAATTTGAGAAATTCAATCCTTTATCAAAATATTAACGAAATTGTCTTAAAAATTTAAAAATTTTGTAAACTTTTTTAAAGCATTATAAAGCATTTGTATCCATATTTATAATTGTAAAGTTAAATTTGAATAAACTTAAATTTTGTATTTTTCAAAAAGTTCTACAGATTTTAGTATTTTCATGATTTTTTTATGATTTAAATATACTAAATTTTACTTTTTTATTTAACAAATTTTAAGATGCTTTCAGACATAAAACTGTCATTTATACTGTCATTGAATTATTATAGAAGCGCATTAATCTTGAGATGTGAAAGTCCGGCCACCGCTGACTGGAAGCCGGCGTTGTAGTCGCACGCGACCTCGTTGTGAACGAAATCACTGCGCGAGTCCTTATAGGCGTCAGACTGATCGGGTCCGCCAACCAGCGCGCCGGTCAGCACGTGCGGATTCGGGCCGTCATAGTTCATCTGATACTGGTTACAGCCGGCCGGTGGCAGTGGACAGGAACTGACCAGTTATGCAAAATTAATTTTTAATTAATATTTCTACACTATTATTATATTATCATCAAAATTACGCGGCTCTGTGGTGCGGCTGTTGCGGCGGATTAGTTCCGACGCCGACCACAAAACTGCGACCATTGTCTCCGAGCGCGTAACCGATCTGTTTCTGAGCAAAATCTCGATTAGCGGCGCTGTTTATGCCCAATTCGGCCGCCTATTCAACACGTGCGACAAATATTTACTATTAGAGCTAAACTTATTCTTGTGGCAAACCTGAAGACAGACGAGCGCTGCGTCGCTGGCGTGTCGAAGAGTGCCCCACTGGTCCAAATAGATCATACCCTTTGGGGATTTGGGTGCCGTCGACAGCAGCCAATCGGTGTAATTTTGCACTGCTTTCTTGTAGGCGTCTTCACCCGTCAGTTTGGCCATAATTAACTGGAGACCCGCTCGCTTGTCGTCCCAACCGAACTGTTCGGGACGTTCGGCCAGCTTGAACTCTGTCCAGTGGCTGTTGAAGTCAGTCCTATACGTGGATTCGTTGGTGGCCCTCAATAGCCAGGCGGCCGACCACCCGAGTTCGTCGCCGTAACCGCTCCATGACTTGTAGTACTCCTTAACGTCAGTTATTGAGTCGGAGTAAACTCCGCGATACTTATTGGCGAATGTGTACAGTTGTTTGGCGTGAGTCAGCAATTTGGTCGAGTAGGCCGAGTCGGCCTTTTGGAATACGATAGAGGCCGCCGCCAAAGCCGCCGCAGTCTCGCCCGCTAAGTCCGAGCCGGGCTTCGCTGTGGTTATCTTATAGGCCGGACGTTTTTTCTCTTTAGGCCAGTCTTCAGGTCGACCCCAGTAAGCGTGGTCTTCGCCGCCGTTTCCTACCTGTCCGTAGAATTCCGTTTCCTTTGTGTGGCACTAAAAGGTGCGAATGAATTGATGCTTTAATTTCTAGTTTTGAACACTTTTTTAATAATATTTGCATTTACTTTAATAAAATAATCGGTTCCCCATTTGATAGCGGCGCGAACGTAATCCAATTCTTTGGCCTTCGTGTAGGCGTCCTCGTAGTCGATCGCACCCCAGGCCAACACCGTAATCGTGTACGCCATCGGAAAGCCGAACTTAACGTGATCACCGGCTTTAAAAAAAACAGTTACGACACCTATATATGCAAATCACCACTAAAACTAAAAAGATATTCTTACCGTCAAAGTAGCCGCCGGTGAGATCTTCGCCGGCGTCGCCCTTGTCGTCAAGCATGGAGTCCTGTCGCCAAGCGATGCGTTTGTCAGCCGGCAATTTGCCGCTGCGCTGCGCCTCGTAAAAGAGAAGCGAGCCGTGAAGCACTTGGCTGTAGTCGTACGCGCCTTTCGAGCCGATCTGCAGCACAGCCACCGGCACTTCTTCGGGCGGCAACAAACCTACACGTATGTTGAAGTTAGTAATTAGATTAGAAACGAATGAGCGGACCTGATAAGTCGACGTTTTTGCCATTGAACACCACTTTGATGAGGTGCGCGCCCGGGTTTTTCACGAACTCGAACTCGATTCGGATTCGCAAAGTGGTTCCGCTCTTTAGGTCCTTATACTTATCGTCGTTGACCACAGTGAACACCTTATCACCCGTACTCGACTTAACTTTTCCGCCCTCATAGATCTAACGGTAAAGTTTACAAACTTTAAGAAATGTAAGATTTGTGAGCATTATTGAGGCTATAAAATACGGTGAGTTTGACTGTGTTGTCGAAAGTGAACGTCGACTCCCAACCGCTCACATTTTCGGTAATCGGCACAATAACATACGCATCATTGCCACCCGGATATGTGCGCGTTATTTCGTAATCACACCTCACCCGAGATGTCGAGATCACAGCGATCACCAATATTGCTAAATTGTTCTGTGGTTTTAAGAAAGAAATAAAAATAAATAAATAGTTTAATGTAGTATTAATTTATATTAGCATTCTATCTTAATCGTACCATATTTTATGTTTTTTTTTAATAATAAAGAATATGTATTTAAGATTAGTGTTGTTTGTTTAAATTTAATTAATGATTACAATTAGGATATTGATAAGGAATATCATAGATAGACTTGCCAGACGTATATATTGTATTGTACAGTCGTAAACTGGATTTTGCAGTGTTAATAAAATCAATTAAGTGGACAGTGTATGTGGAAAACTAAACATAGAAATGTTCAGTCGAGCAATACATGATGTAACGAGCATAGGTATTATTATCTAAATTTAATTTAGTTTAAATTTAAAATTGGCTTAGAACCATATATGCATTGTTAGCGTTTAATGACAGTCAATTATAATTTTGTATTTTTGTGTTAGAGGTTAAGAAAGTTAAAATTTTACAAACAATAAAATCCAAATTTAAAATCTACTGTTAAGCAAGAATTAAAATACAGAATATCATAAATATTTAAAAGCCTAAAGATAGTGATTATTCAATAGATTAAAAATGTTTCAAACTTACATGTTTTAGACATATATTTATGTAAATTTAGTTAAAGCAAAATATAAACAAAATAGGGATAAAAAATTATTTGACAATTATATAAAAATCATTTTTTAAAGTCAAGTTTTATTGTTAAAAAACTGGCAATTCTAGATATAAAGATATACACATTATGTAACAAACGCTAACATAATTGCGTTAAGGCCTTGTAAATATTTAAATGATTATTAGTTATTTAAATTTAATACTATTATATTTTATACATATTTATATATATTAGTAATGAAATGAAAAATGAAAATAAATTCATGTGTAAACCATTAATATATTAATTTTGGTGTAAATTTATTTAAATCTATAGGAAACTTGATTGTCTAAATTATAAAATTAATTGCTGTGTAAAATTAATGAATATTTAATCCATAGGTAAATCTAGTAAATGTAAGTTACAATTATAATAACAAATTTGGTTTTTAAAATTTTGTACATAAATTTCAAATGTACCCAAAATCAGGTGTACATTTACTTATAAACAACAAAGATTTTAGTAAAATATTTAAGGCTATACTACAGTCTTGTCAACATTGCCAACATTGTTGTAATGCATGTATTATTTCTTTGATTTATGTTTTAAGCGCGCCCACACTTAAAGTATTATTAATTCTCGTGAATATGTCAACAATAGTTGGCAAGACTGCCACATTTACTCTATACCACTTCTTCAGGATAAGACGTAGAATAAAGAGCACTCAAAGGTTTTATCAGAATAGTTGACAAGAATTTTCCATCGCAGTGACAATTAGATGAGGAATGGTTAAACCGAAAGTTTATGAAGAGTGCGAATAAGAATTTAATGAATAGCCTTAATGGAAACACTTAATAAATTTTAAAATGATTCAAAAATAACAGAAACATGAAAATGGATTAACACTCAATAAGAGTGTGTTTATTTGACCATCTATTCTGTCTACTCATCGCTCGAAATTCTATTCTAAATTAAAAATATATTTACTTTTTAAGCATTAAAATTTAAACATTAAAACACTTTTCATTAAAAACCCTAAAAATGATGATTATAATAGTGAATTGATAGTGGCAGTGATCCAATCAATTAAATACGATACTCGCGTTGATATCTGATACACGCCACCCTTACACGGACCGACGCGATTCAGTGTTGTTCTCTTTGACCGCTGAACAGCGACGAGAACGGCCCGACCGTCGACGTACTGAAACACCGGTCCGCCAGAGTCGCCCACCATTGTGTGCGCATTTTTCAAGTTACTGCACGCGCAAACAATGTTCGGATCAATAAAGCAAGTTTCATTAATGTATTCTTGTCTGTGTCCAAAAATAGTAAGAATGCCGGCTCTCATTGTGTCCGTGTGTTGATTATGCCGACGCAGACCGCAACCATTAATTACGGCCAAATCTGATTTCGTATTTATGTAATACTTTTGCGGTAAGCATATGCTGTTGATTTTATAGTTGCCATAATGAGGGTCCAGATCGACAGCGATCTCATATTTGAGTCTCAAGAGCGCGACGTCGAAAATGCGGCGATTGTAGGAATTGTTGGCATAGTTGGGATGCGTGACCGATACGTCCACCTCGTTCTCAGTGTATTCTTTATCGCTTCCGAATATTATGCGATACTTCTTTGTATCGCTATTTTAAATCAATGCGAATATACAAACAATTAAAGTTTTGTCATTTGATTTATTAAAATTAGAAAATTAGACTGACTTTGAATAATGTACGCAATGAGCGGCTGTGATCAACCATTTAGTGTTCAACAGAATCGCAGTGCACGACGCGTTCGCTCCGCTAAACGTATTCAATTAACATTATTCTTAATTTTAATTAATGTTTGCCATAAATAACTATTAATTTAGATAAATGAGTGCTTTACGTATCGAAGAAAGCAGTCCACGGAAACTCGTCCTCTTCAGCATCCCTGCCATTAACGCCGATCGAACTCAACTGTCTTTGCTGAGCACTACTATACCAGAAAAAGCAATTTTTTCTGATTGGTGTCAATGGTTTTCGTAGACCACAGTTAATCAATGATATTCCCTCGTAATGAGTGATTTGCAATTGAGACGCATTTTCAGTAAATAAATGACAGGTGTCTACGATATTGAATGTTTTTAATGTCTTATGAAATATATATTAAATTCAAAATATACTCACAACTAATAAATAATAGTAAAAATATCATTTCGATTATTATTTTTAATTATATTTATTATCTTCTCATACAATGATTAATAATCACACTCTCCTTATTAGAAATCCAATACAATTATTTGATTCAATGTTATTAGAAATAGTTTAATATAGTTTAATATTGCAGTTTTATATTTTTATAGTGATTGGATTTATGTGTTCGATATTATATTATTAAAGTATATAATATTTTAAAACATTACTATTACTTATTATAAACTTTATGAACGAGTTTTAAACTTTATGAAAAAGAATTAAATATCTTATTTTTATTGCATTAAATGAGAAATTTCATATACTCTATCTCTATAATTAGTTAAAATAATAAAGTGAGTGTGTGTGTCCGTAACAATACTTTTTAATTATTTTATTTAATTTTTATAAACAATATTTAATATTTAAAATTTAAAATATTAAATTTAACACAAAGTTTTATTAAACAATAAAATTATATTTAATAAAATAACTTTTTATAGCGGCGAAGCAGCGGAAACAATGACTAGTCTCTATAACTATTAAGCAAATAATGTGTGTTAGTTGGTTCGTGAGTTGCCAACAATAGTTTATAATATATTGAGTTAATATAGAGATTATTGACTTATTATTAAATGCGCGCTTAAACAACAATACTGTGCTTAACTAAACAGTAAAATATAACCGATTTTTAATTTTAATTGTTGTTCAAATTAAAAACAAAGCATTATTCAATAATATATATTTATTAAAATTATATTTATTAAAATATTAACTTTTTATAGTGGCGAAGCCACGGGAACAATGACTAGTAACTTATTAAAATAATTGAGTGTTTTTATCCAATAATGCTTTTTATTGTTGAATTTAATAATCATAAAATAATGTTTTTAGTTCAATTTTTAACTTTAAAAATATAAATGATTAAAAAATTTAATTGTTGCTTCACTATTAGCATAATCTCTATAAATTATTAAAATAATCTCTGTGTGTGTGTGTGTGTGTGTGTGTGTTAGTGTACGTGAGATGTCAACAATGTATTTTGTTGTTATGCTAAATATTTAAATTTTATAAAAATTCTAAAAAATATAATAAATAATGGTTTTTAATTTTAATAATGGTTTTTGTTGCTGAAATTTAAAGAAAGATTATTCAGCAATAAATAATAATAGAAATAATAGTGGAAATAATATAATAATAATTATATCTCCATAAATAATCTAAATTAAAGAGATTAAAAATGATATAGAGGTGGAGAATGAGAAAATGAAATTAAATAAAACTTTTAAAAATTGTGTTTTAGTGGCGCCGTCACTGGAAAAATGGCTAGTTATTAATTTTAAAAATGATTTCTAAATTGTAAAGTTGTTTAATTAATTTTTAAGATAGAAATAGAAACTTTATGGATTTGTGAATGTCTGACTCGTCCCCACTTTAAAATAAAATAAAGCAAATTGTTGTCAATATCACAGATAATTATTAAGATTTTTCCGTGTCTATTACAAAATGAGTGTTTATAGTAGACAAATAGCAAAGTGGTCTTAGAATGATAGTTAAATAATATTTTTGAAAATTTTATTAAAACTTGTAATGTTCTTATACAAATAAAAGTTGTTTTGTCGTGAGGAATTGTTAGCGCTAAACAATTGTTGATATCAAAATTACATATTTAGTGTGTTCAATCTCGTATCCTTAGATTATAATTAAATTAAACAATTTATTCGGGTTATACTGTACCTTAATTTTTATTAACATTAAGCTTTAAAGCTCACTACTATGAACTTGATCTGAGCATTACTCAGCAATTTTGTTTGGGGCATAATTCTGCGCTTTATATAGAAAATTTTTAATTTTGATGAGCTTAAAACTAAAATTTTTATCTAAGCTTAAGCTTTTTGACATTTTTATTTGTGTGTGTGTGTGTGTGTGTGTGTGAGAGAGAAAGAGAGAGAGATTTAAGTGGCGAAGCCAAGCCAAGCCAGGTTAGGTTAGTGTTAAATACATTTTTGATTTAAATTTAAAAAATTATTTTTATTTTTACGCAGAGATTAAACAAAAAAAAAGAGTAAATACGGTAGATATTATTATTGCAATACCCTATGTTTTATGAAACAAAAAATTATATAGACAATCAATTTAATATTTAAACATTTTATTTGAAATAATAATCGCGTTAACGTCTAATTTCCAAATAGAATAACGAGGTTTTGTTTGAATTTTGTCGATTTCGGTTAATTGGAGAGTATCGTTCGGACTCTTATAGTATTCGACGGCCAACACCATTGTCGATACTATACAACCGCACACTAACAGCAGCATAACTCCTCTCAACAGTTCGTGTAATTCAATTTGATAGCGGCTCGTGTTTATCGAATTGAAATTTACCAGTTTCTCGATCTCCTTCTGAGCTGTTTTTCGATATTCTTTGGCCGACATTTTGCTGATTAGTTTATTTATTTTGATGCTGTGGTGGTGAAGGCCTGCTTCGACGGCGCTATTTATTCTGTAATTTAAACATTTATTAAATCAATAGTTAAAATACATGTAATTAAGGCTAATTTTATAAGATCCTGATAAATATATAAATAAAACTATATCTAACGAATTGATATTTGTGTGATATTTAGTTTGCAGTTTAGTATCTGAATTTGATTTTAAGATTAAAATTTTTATTTTTTAATTGTTCGCATTGTGCTATATTTTCTTATAAGTACTTTAAGTATATCATAAATATTATAAGTACTATATTCTATATTATAAAATATTTATCAAATGAAACTAAATTA
>JAQIYA010001018.1:0-15039 GCA_034699355.1 Microtritia minima | reverse complement strand
AATACTAACTCGATTAAAAATTATAAGAAAATATAACTAATGGTTCGGACTTTGAAGCGATGGAAGAAAGTGAACAACGAGTGAACAACCGGTGAACTCAATGAAGCAATGAATGCGATTGCGATCAAAGCGATGCCGATAATGATGTGTGTTTAGATACGAGTCATCAATTAGAAAATCATTTGAAAAACCCTAACAAAGTTAAAGCAAACCACTATTAAACAAATAAAACTTTAATTCAAAATTTGATTCATATTTTCGATGATAACAACACCGAGAATGCAATGAGTTGTCAAAATCGGATGTGACTGTATATAGCAATAGCCATCTAAAACTTAAATTAGAGCTATAATTCAGAGCTCATCCCTTAATTGTTAATAAAAAACCGACGCCCACAACAAAAACGAGTTTTATCGAGACTCTCCATCTAAGCATAGGTAAAACAAAACAACAAAAACCTAAAAAATCGTTTAGACTGACGATCGTGTTGTTGTTATTGTGTGCACACACACAGCCTTTTGCCCTGAAGGCAAACGCAGCCGATCGGCGTGAGCGCCATCTGCTAACAATCACATCACTTGTGGTGCAAAGTTTTCTATTGGTGCAGATGTTGGTGTATAACTAGTTTAGTGTAGCGCACGCTACGGCACACTCGACGGCAGGACAGACACCAGCGATCGCTCGCACTCTTCACAACACACTTCGCAACACTCATTCCAAGCAACATATGGCGTGCTCTGCAATGAGGACGCCGTTACGCACACACTGTTATATACAGTGTTACACACACTCTGCCTATACTGCTCTCTAAGTTTGGTGTTTCGCTTGTTTCGCATTTCGACTTCAGTGGCGGCCGTACTGTCGAGAGCCGGTCCGACCACCAACAGGTAAACCATACGCTACTTTTTATGTATCACTTATATATTGTGGTACATAATTGTTTGGGAAAATTGTCATAAAAATTAATATTGCCTTAATTGGACGATAAAATGAAGAGACATTAGCCGCCAAAATGGGATACAGTGTTGGAGTGTTGTTCGTGACGGTCGCGCTGTTTGCCCTCAACATCCGGTCGACCCAATCGCTGCACAACACTCCGCCGCGTTTTGTGTCCGACAAGAATGGCGACGGATCGCAGTCGGAGATTGTGGTGCGCGTCAAAGAAGGCGAGTCGTCGATGGGCAGACAGATCTATCACCTGATCGGTGAGGACGCGGACGGCGACGCACTCAAGTTTGGCGTATTGGGAACTATGGGAGAGGATATGCTCCGTATTGAAGCGGTGCCGCCAAACGAAGCGAAAGTGTACCTCAAGAAGGAGTTGGACAGAGAAATACAGGATTCGTACACTCTTGCCATAACACTAACCGACGGAAAGCTCGGCAAAGGAAATTATGTTAGTGTATTGCTTTTTTGCTTATCTATTTTATATTTAAAGTACAATTTTGATTGCAAAAACTAGATAACAAAATCATTGTTGATTATCGTGGAAGACATCAATGATAACACTCCTATATTCAGACCATATCGCACATCTATAACGCTATCGGAGTCGTCGAGGCCTGGAATAGTCGAAACGGTGGAGGCATTTGATTCGGATGAGGGAAGATTTGGACAAGTCTTGTATCAACTCATGGTTAGTCATATTTATGGTTACGACCATTTCAAGTGATTTCTATACAATTGAAATGTTTTGTTTGGCTTTCAAAATCAGGATATCGATAACGAAGCGACTTCTCAACAGACAAACACATTCGTGATCGAAACAGTTGAAGGTTAGAATGAGTTATTATTATATTATTAATTTATAATTTATGCTAATATCAACTATTGATATTATCGTTTCGATATTTTTTAGTGATATGAAAGAAAGAAATTATATGAAAGATTTTTTCTATTTAAAAATTTTTTCATTTTAAATTATTATTAAATTACTAATTAAATTCAATGATAGTTTAATTATTTCTTCGAATTTCACATCATTTTAGAATTTGTTTAGCGATACTTTTTAATAGATATAGTTTAGAATTTGCTATAATTCAGAGAATGATTTAGAATCAAAATCAGGAACATTGACATAAGTATTTTGCATTTTTTTTATATTAATAATCATAATTTATAAAACAATGACTCGAATTTGTTAAAACTGAAATCCCAATCGGTGTCACAGTCATTATTGCAATTACGTCTTTTTGTCTAATCTATTTGTCTTGTATTATATTTTTTGCTTTTTCAAATTTTACTTAATTTTTTGCGATTATTTTGATTTCTAATTAATTCTTTAACAATGTTTTAATCTGCATCGGTTTACGGATTTTTTTTGAATGCCTTTACGAATTTTTGCGCCTATTATCTGTGTTATTATTCTTATTAAATATATAAGTTTTCTTTTATTATTCCTTATATCTTTAGGATTTATCTCCTTCTTTAATATATGTTATTTTTTGAGTAAAGCAAAATAGTGGCAAAGGATATCTTTTTCAGTTACACTATTATGTAATAAAAACTTTCATAAACTTTTATAACCGTACAAAAAATGTTCTTATGAGTGAGAAATTCCATTAGATTCGAGTTAACCTCATTTGAAATTGTAGTCCAGTTATTTAAATGCTTTTCTCTACTTTTGTTAAGCGTATAGCATTTGTATAGCATTTATTGATAACATTTATAAATATAATAAAAATGCAAATAAATTCATATATTGGCAATCGATTGGTGTTCGCAAATATAGTTTCTATAATTGAGTTTTGCTCTAATCAAATACAATTAACGTTAATGACGATCAGACCGTACTCTCGCCAACTGCTGCCAAATTGGTTGCCATTGCCTCGAATTGCCTGTTGTTGCTGATGGTTTTGATACGCAACACCGGTGATGATGCCTTCCGGCCTAATAAATGCTTACTTTTGGAGGTTTAGAAAAAAAGTTTGCAACACATGCTGAATAATACAATGTATTTATAAAAAGGTTAAATACAATGCGAGACATTCTAAGACGAGCTCTGCAACAATTGGAGAGCGAGAGAGAAAAGAATATGATGGCAAAACTATTTGCGAGGTCGGACTGAGTGCTCGATCTGAGCGATACACTCGATAGCCCTCACTCCGCACACACATACTATTCATGCACACTATTCATACACACTCTTCCTCTCCCTTTGAGTGGCAAAAATTATGCATAATTTTATTTTCTTCCTGCAATGAACCTCATTGTGTGCGTGCAGTGAGAGAATAAAAGCAAACTCGTTGCCATCACTTTTCCTTTACTATACGAGCGTTTCATACGTTTCGCTGTCGCTATGCGTTTCTCAATTTTTATATTATATTCACCGAAAATGATTGTAATTTCAATGTCAAAGCAATTTCTCTCTTTTAAAACTGGCCGCTCATTATCGTGTGATGACATTTAGTCGCTCTTATGTGATGTTTTCATTTTTTTCCCTCTCATTCTCAATCGCTTGCGTCTTATCAAAGATGAAATAAATTGATATTTTGTTGGACGCGTTCGGAAATTAAATCTCAGCTTTCATTTTCGATCGGTCGGCGTCGATATGAACTGAAGCGTGTTTTTTAATGGATACATAAATAGTAATTTTGGCAAATTTTTGTGTGGGAAGTGTCGACACTTACATTCGAGATAAATATTTTTTATGCTTTTATTTGCCGGTCATATATGATTATCGTAAATATAACAACAATTTTTCTTTTTTTCCTAAATTTTATCTCAAAATTTAATTTGCCTTTTGACAAAAATTTTTCCATACTTTAGCCAAAAAAAAGAGCATAATCTCGTATATATTTGTTGATCCATTTATACCGCTAGATATACGGCGGCAGTAATTTTACACAATTTTATAGATTTTACTCCTGCCATCAGAATTGGGTTAGAGTTTAATAATACGCTTGCATTTAATAAACCAATTCAAAAATAATTTCACCCGTTCAGCAGTTATTCAAAGTTTCCCAGAGATTACAATTTTTTTTGTGTAGCCTTATTTCATTTTTTATTGTAAAAAAGCAAATTTACATTACATTTTTCGATTTTTTTTTCTTATTTTTTGAAAATAATAAGCTTGTTTTAGAATGGTATTCAAAACTAGAAATGCTGAATAGAATAATATAAGATTACGTTCAATAATTATGACCATATTTACAGTATTATATAGAAGTGTATACAATATTTACCTCACTTTATATTATATTTCTAATTCGCAGTATAAACTCAATTATAATGATTGCATCACATTTTGCGTGCATAAAAAATAGACATTATGAGAATCTATAGTCTGGGAGTTTGAGACTAACGAAAGTTGTTAGACTCATATACGTGTCGGATTTTGTTGCATTGACTCCTAAAATTATTTTTTATTGAGTGTATTAGACTGTGAAACCAGACGCCGATCCTCAGCAGTATCTTTAAATATTTGCTTTGAAATTCCATTTTTATGATTTTTTTAATAATAGCTTCGTTCGTATTAATTGAATTGAATCCTCATTTAGATTGAGAGCAAAAAAAATGCAAAGTGTTTCAAATTTATGCATTCATATGTTTCGAATAAGTTAACATTAGTTAACATGAGTTAACATACATAAATAAGTATAATTAAAAATTATCTAACTTTGATTTAAAAGATTTGAAACAATTTCAATATCGAATATTTACATCAATAAAATTATTGATAATTAACTTTTTCATAAAAGATGCTATTTATGTGTATAATTAAATTTACATTTTGACAAAAAAAAACAAGTTTTCGATTGTGTTATTTGTTATTTTAGATTTGATATTAAAAGTTATAAAACTGTGTAACTCCTCAACAGAATGACCTTTTAATATTTTAAATATGCGTAACCTTTTTTTTTGTAATTTTAATAATAAAGCAATATTTAACAATATCTAACAATATATAAGTTTTAGTCAATTTCAATCTATCAAATGAATAAATATTAAAGATATTCAATGAATAATGAATATTTAATAAATCAAGAAATCGATGTAAATAACACATTACGTGGTTATGCGTGACACTTAACATGATATTTTTAAATACTCACGAAAAGCAAATATCAATTATTTAGCAAACAAGAAACAAGCAATAATTGAAGCATCGGCTATACATAAAGTTTGATGTTTGACTAGCGATGATATGCTCTTTAAATTAGTTACTTTAATTGATAAGTTAATGGATATTTATAAAAAAAACAAATACAAAATATCTAAATAACTAATGTGTTACCTGTTGGCAGAGGACGAGTACTGGCAGAGTGTGCGAAAATAGAGTGGTATTAGATTGTTAAACAAGTTTCTAAATGCCAAAACTTTTATAGCTTATACTTATTTTTTATTTGAATGATCCGCATGGCATCGCATGGCTCGTCGCTGAGTTGTGTACGGTATTTGTAATTATAACAATACCATTTTTTCCATGGGAAATGAGAAAGTAACCAATAGGAAGCGAGCCACTCCGGCTCGACACGTCGCCCGCCCCTCCGTTCGCACCCCTCCATCTGTTTGCCTCTAATGGCAAATATGCTGCATTACTTTAAAGTATACTTTATAAGTCTTACTTTCTTATGAGAAAAGAGTATGATTATAACTCTATGACCTCTCACTCTGGGAGACTTTCAATGGTAATTTAACACACTTACCACTGTCGAGGCAATGAGAAGGCTTGATATTAAGACAATGCTTGTTCAGCTTTAATTGTCTGTGAAGTGAAATAGAAATTAAATTAAATCATAAAATTACCCCTGAATTAAAGCGAATTTTAATTATATTTCGCTAATTTTATCGCGACGCACACAAATAGACAGTGAGTTATTTAGCGCATCGTATTTACTATCTTTTAATATCATTAAAACTCCAAACGAGTAATATTTTCCGTATCTAATTATTTTTGGTGCGATTTTTTGCTCTTTCTATCCCTCTTTCTTCCCCTCCTCTCCCTCTTCTCATTACTTTCTAATAAATAGTATTGTGATATTGTTTACCATTTTAATTAATTAATTTGGTTTTTCTCACATAAGCGTCAATCAAGCAAAAAATTACGGCGATATGGTTTCACAGACAAAAAAGTGCACAACAAATTCATTATTAATTCTGATCGCTGTCATTAAGTGAGCCATAAATTATACCTGATTGCTTAATTTACTTTCAAAGTGAGAGCGCTCACCGAAAAATGCTCGTAATTATGGCAAAACAATATTTTACTCGTTTTACCATATTTGCCATAAACATGACACCTCTATTACTATGACGATTGATTTATTTCAAAGTTTAAATATTTTAAATAAATTATCACCTCTTAAAGTCTGAAACAATTAAATTTTATATTAATTTAAAATATTTCATTCAAATGTGGGTCACATATCTCTTCCATCATCTTTTTTTTTACTATATTTAAGTAATTTGAGAAGTTATTAACTTTCATCAAATCTAATTTTAAAGAATTTTAATAGTTTAATCATTATTAATTATTAACTTATATATTTTTAAAATGATTTACATAAAGTAAAACATATCTTTATTTTTTGCAATTCTACTTTTACTAAAGTTACTAATGATTCATTTCGGTTATCAACCTTTTATGACCGAATACTTCTATCGAAATGTTAGAAAATTATTTTATTTAAAAATTAAACTTTACAAAAATTTTATTTTTATTACTAAATATAATAAATTGATAATTTCATTTTAGTTCAACTTTTTTTCATTTGCACAAACTTTATCATTTATTTTTTAATAATAATATTTATTATATAAATTTATAAAATAATTATGTATTAGATTAGTAATAATTATAATCTATATATATATTATAATAATCAATTATTGGTAAATTATTTGTCCATTACTTGAATATTAAGATAATTTTAAATACACATAATTTTTTAAAACAAAAATTTTAAATTTCACTTTTGAAATCATAGAAAAATAATATTTTGTATTGAAAATTATGCAGATTTATAAATACAAATCAGAAAAATTATTTAATATTTATTGAAAAATGTGTTTCTATGAAAAACAAAACTAACTTAATTTTTAAATTTTTACTATAATTAAATTTATTTAAACTTTATAGGAAAAGGAGTAATTAGTCTAATAAGTAGTCTGGACTACGAGCGAAAATCTTTATATCAGTTGCGTGTGTTGGCCATCGATCGGGCAATAGAGGGATCTCGCCGTACGGCCACTGCAGCTATTGTGGTGCGCGTCGAAGACGCCGAAGACCAGCCGCCTGTCTTCACATTTGTGCCATCAGTTACCCGAATTGCCGAAGACCTGCCTGTGGGCGCGCCCGTGTTAACCGTGAACGCTGTGGACGGTGACCGAGGCGTCAACAACGCTATCACTTACCGCATATCGAAGGGCAGTCGCGGTCTGTTTGCGGTGAACGCGGCCACAGGTCTCGTAACGGTCGCCGGTAAACTGGACCGCGAGAGTGCCATAAACAGCAACAGTTCGTCGTCGAGCTCAGCGCCCGGCGCTTACATACTCGAAATCGAGGCCACAGAGGTTACGGTAGCCGTGTTTCCGCCGCCGACGGTCACCACCGAAGTGACTATAATTCTGACCGACGTGAACGACGAGGCGCCACACTTTCGGCGCAAGCAATACGTGGCAGAAATCAGCGAAAACGCGCCGCCGGACATGCCGGTCACGTTTGTCGGCGAGGACTCGGCGCCACAGGTGTTCGACTGGGATCAGGGAAATAACGGCACATTCAGTCTGACCGTTGAGGCCGAAAATAGCACGTTTCGCGACACGTTTTACGTGACGCCAACGCAGGGCATTAACGACGCCTCGATTATGCTGAGGGTTCGCGACCCGTCGCGTCTCGACTACGAGAGAGTGTCGCGCATTCACCTCAAACTGATAGCCAAAGAAAAGCTCGCCAATAATCCGCGTTACAGTTCGGCCAAAGTGACTGTCAATGTTAAGGTAAGAATGATAAGTTCATTATTCAATTTATTCACGTATAAATGCATGTCTTGCTTAAATTAAACGTCATGTTCTCAAATTGAATAGCAATGTGTAAAACTAATGTTCAACAGTTTGCATTTAAGAAACTCGTTTATGCGTTCAAACTTTTCACAGCACTCGTTTCATAATACACACTTATACTAATTAAAAACTAAAAACTAAAAATCACAAATTAAAAATTGTTTTACAATTGTATGTAAGATAAAACTAAAAAATTATTAATCTAAAAGCCGTAATAATAAGAATGACATCTAAGCGTAAAGTTATGAATAATTTTAGAACATCATTAAAAATCATTAAAGGGGTTGTTTAGAAAACTTACCTATTGTTGTAAAAATTTAGTTGTATATATCATATATAGTAAATATTTACAATTTATTATTTACAATAATGAAAGATAAACACATTGATATCAAAATATAAAAGTATTAAATATTAAAGCCAACAATTACTGGATTTGCCACAGTATTATTGTTGTCTCGCAATTTAATAATAAGCCAATACATAAAACATGAAAAGTAATTTAAAGTAAAATTATTTAAAAATTATATTAATTCACTTAAAAAAGAAGTAAATTATAGACGGCGAGGAGAGGTCGCAAAAATGCGCGAACGACGGCTTTGCCGTTAATGTTATACTAAATTTTTAACTCAACTTAAAATTAAATTCTGCTAAATTACTATTATAACGAGTTTTACTGTATATAAAATATATAAGCTATAACTTTTCAAATTTATAAATAATGATTAACTTCTATTGTATTTAGAGCGGGCTTATTGTTAATTTTAATTTAAATTTTATGCTAATTTTTCCCCTGTATTCATATATTCAGATATTCACAACAATAAAATTTTATACAACAAAAGGAAAGTTTTCTAAACAACAGCCATTGTAGGGATTAATGACATTAATGATGAGTAGAGACCGGAATTTTACATATAAAAAAATATTTTTCGATCAACGATTGGCAAGAAATGTTTTGTTTGATATACACTGATATAGAGATAGTCGTACACTCGCTTCACTAACGTTGGAAATCGTTTGGCAACCTTTATAAATGCATATAAACGGGTATTTGAAGAATCAATTCATAAAAATATTTGGGCCAAAATCAAAGAATTACATATATTATGAGTAAAAATAATGTTTGCGAGCAATTTAGACTTGAATGTTGAGATGAGAGTCGACATTCAGAACAGAAATATTTTGAAGTTGAATTTTTTTCCTTTTATACGAAATCGCCGCTAACTCTAACTCTAACTCTCTTTCCTCGTACAGCAATAGTTAGGCTTCTGCCAGAATTGTTCACATTTAATATTTTTCGCACCAAAATATCCTTTAGGTTAGGCTTGAGTTGTTAAATGTATGTTTAGAGTGCGAAAAGTGTAAATTATTGTTATTGAACGCTCAATATGAACTCAAATACTTAACTCGATGGGACACGAAATGTAGGTAGAATTTTCGTACATTAAACAAGCACTCCTGCTCTCGTGTTTTCAAAAGTATTTGGATTTATTAAAATTTTATGTTATGTAAACGTTTGCTTCACTTCGCGCTTTTAATTTTGTTATAGAATTCATGTAACAATTTTAAATATATTATTAGATTATATCGCTAAAAATATAGTATACACGCATTTATCAAGTTTTACTGGTCTTGATGTCCAACTTTAAAGGCATCTTCGGCTGCTATGTCTACTAAAGTGGGCACAATTTGTCGGCCACTTGGCCTCCTTTCTATAGGGGATAACAAATCAATTATATAAGATAGAAAATTCTATCTAAAAGCTATACTATTTGAAGTCTAAATTTAAAACTGAGTACTAATACATTGATAAAAATTCATCCTAATTTCTATTCACCATTTAGTTTATTAAATAAAACAGTCATTAAAAACTAGAAGCTTTTATTTATTTACTTACTATAAATCGTAGCGACACGATAGGGAGTTCCTTAATCTTATCTAAATATTAGAAAAATTGTTTTGTAAATTTTGTAAATAAAATTAATTCAAAAATTACTGATTTAAAAAATTCAAATTAATTTTTGATACATTTAATGGAATAAATAACATTGAATTAGGCATCAATTTGAATAATAAAATCATAAATCATAAAACGTAAAACAAATGTAAATCACTTAAACAATTATGATGATTTTAAAAAATAGTATTACATTTTTTTATATCAAATAAAATAAATACATATTAAGTAAATATTTCGGTACTTCTAAGTAAATATTATAATGTGCCATATTTTATAATATCTTAATAAATACATATTTTTCCGGTCTCTAATGAAGAGGAAACCAAATGAGGAGATAGTATTGTTGTTGTCTTAAGGCGTTCACCAAAATTTAAGGCATTTGATATTACGGCTTGTGATGACAGCATTTCTCATATTAATAATAAGACCAATGTTCTACATTAGATGGTAAACACATAATGGAGGGAGAATTTCATTCAACCACAACAAACTTTCGCTTCGATGCGTTTTTCGGCGCGATATGTTTGGGTTTATTAAAACTTTGATGTTATGCGAGTGCTATCAATTTTTTAATTTTTGTGCAAAAAAAAGTGTCGTTACGAAAGCTTTTATATAATTTTTTAAAAAATATTCTTAAACTAACTCTTTAACAATACACTATTATTTACTTAATGTATACACCCATTTGGCAACAAAAGTGCACAAAAATTTCATTGTTATTTCAATTACTTCTTTGGGAGAAAATTCTTCCTTAAATCTTTAATTCCAAGTAATATTTGGTTTCTTTCTCTGAAATAAAACTTTAAAAATTACTAAATTAACTCTAAAATTTTAAACTTTGAACAATAAGCGATAATAGAATAAATATCAATAAATTCGATAAAATCTTATAAATTTATTAATTTATTAGTTATTGTAAGTTCATATTAATATAGTAATTTATGACTCGCTATATGGCGAAAGTAATGAGAATAGTCGGGAATAGTCTAAATAGATTGTTATTTAATTTATAAATCAATTTAAAGGATGTTAACGACAATACGCCGCAATTTGATCGCGAAGTATATTACGGTGTAATACCAGAAAACACAGCTATCGGTACGACCGTAGCAGTGATTGCCGCGCGAGACGTCGATTCGGGTCTCTTCGGCACTGAAGGCATTCGTTATACTGGTCTTCGGGGAGAAATGTCGGCCGCCCTAAAGCTGGACCCAATTAGCGGTGCGATAACAGTGGCCAAATCGGCGCCCAATTTCGATCGCGAGCTAACAGGTCAGCACTTTTTGACTGTGGAGGCGCGCGACGCTAACGGCTCCGGCAATCGAAACAGCGTTCAGCTCATAATCAACGTCACCGACGCCAACGATTGCGCGCCAAAATTTTTGTACGACAAATACGAGGCCCGCATCTACGAGAATGCGGCCGATTTTGATTCGCCCGTTCGGGTCACCGCTGCGGACGAGGACGCGTTCGGCACGCGAAACGCCGAAATACGGTACGCCATACTCAACGATAATCAATACTCAAATAATTTCACCATCGATGACACGTCCGGTCGGATTCGAGTTAAGTCTCCACTCGATTTCGAGCAAATATCCGGTCCGAAGAGCGAAACGCGGAACATAACGCTCACGATTCGGGCCAACGATTTGGGTGAACCTCGTCAGCAGTCAGACACTCATTTAATGATTTACGTCTACGATCGCAACGATCACTCGCCTATATTTACCAAATCACTATACTCTAAGTCAATACCGGAAGACATTCGCGACGGTTCGATGGTGTTGCAGTTGTCCGCCATCGACGGCGACCACTCGCCGGCCAACTCGCGCGTCTACTATCGTATCGGTTCTGGAGCTTTGGACAAGTTCATCATCGACCCCAACAGCGGTGTTCTGTCTGTGGCCACCGGTGCTAATCTAGATCCGGACCGATCCTATCCGAAGAAGACATGGTATTTGATACAAGTGATGGCACTCGACTCGAGCTTCGGCGAGGCTCAGCGCCACTCGACCGCAATGGTCAACATCACGATTGTCGACATCAACAACAAGCCGCCAGAGTTCGTCGACCATCCCGTGGCGTTCGTGCCCGAAGACGCGCCCAATCAGTTCTTTGTGACTCGAGTTTCGGCGACCGACTTGGACGACAAGCCAGTGCTTCGTTACTCTATAGACTACTCGAAAAGCGAGGCCCGAAACGAATTCGGCGCTCCCGTCGACTACGATCTGTTTCGGGACTCGTTTTCGATCAATCCGTTTGACGGAACCATTCGTGTGGTGAAGATCTTAGACCGCGAATCGTGGAATCAGATCAAACTCTATCTGGTCGTGGAGGACACCGGCGCCGCAACTAAGGGTCAAACAGCTAAGTGTAAGTACAGCTCGAATTGTCGAGTTTGAAATCAATTTATTAGACGATATATTTTAAATTGTCGAACAGCGATACTAACAATACGAGTGACGGACGCGAACGACAATCGGCCTCATTTTGTTCAGCAGTCTTATAGAGGCGTAATAACCGAGAACGCCATCGCCGGCACTCCCATTGTGACGGTTAACGCCGACGACGCCGATACCAATAAAACGGTGTCGTATTCGCTGGAGGGTCGAAACGAATTGCTCCAATTGGTCAAAATAAATCAGAAAACCGGTGAAGTGTCGGTAGCCGATCGCATAGATCGCGAACGGCACGCTTGGATTAACGTTACCCTTCGGGCGACCGACAGCGGACCGCAACCACTCTCCGGAACAGCTCCGCTCTCGATTCAGGTTCTCGACGAGAACGACAACAACCCGGTGTTCACCGGCGACAGTCGCCAGCAATTGACTGTGGCCGAGGACGCGCCGATCGGCTCGCTTGTCACTCAAGTGAGCGCTCGCGACGACGACGCCGGCGTTTACGGCAAAGTGACGTATTTGCTCGATTCGAGTTCGACTATGGGAAAATTCAAAATCGATCGTGATTCGGTAAGTTGACGGCTGAAGTGCCTGTTTTCTGGTCAGATCTGTTGATCAGTTTGAAACACACAACCGTATCCTAAATAGGGAGAGATCATCGTCGCCGGTGTACTGAATCGCGAAGAGGTGTCGCAGTACAAGCTGTTGGTTCAGGCGTGGGATAACTACGAGTTCGGATTTACGACCGGCGAGAGTCGTAAGGCGTTCAAAACCATAACCGTTATCGTGACCGACGTTAACGACGAAACGCCGCTCATCGCTATGCAGAGCGGCGACTGTGCGCTCATTAACGAATTTCATTCAATCAGAGACGTGGTCACTCTGGTCAGCGCCATCGACAACGATGACCGTATGTTTGAAGTTTTTTTATGCCAATTATTTTCTAGATTTGTAGACATGAATTGCTTGATATCGATAGCTAACACCGTCAACGGACGCGTTACTTTCGACATAATTGACGGCAATGAGGACCGTCTTTTCGACATCGAAGCGTCGCCGCCAAACTCGGCCAAACTGGTCACACGATTTTCGCTTCGTGGCCGAGTGGGCAACTTTTCCCTAAGAGTGCGCGCGACGGACAGCGGTTCTCCTCAGCGCTCGTCGACCAGCGATCTGAAGGTGTGCGTCATCGATGTCAACGATCACAGTCCGACGTTCGTTAAGCCGCCGTCAAACATGACCATTCGGGTGCCCGAAAACGCCACAATCGGTGCACAGGTTGTGGAAGTGCTGGCCGTCGACGAGGACAGCGGCACGAACGCACTCGTCCGCTACAAACTGCGTCAACTGCCGAACAATCACTGGAAGTCATTCGCCATCAATGAGGTGACCGGTGTTATAACGGTGGCCAATCAGTTGGACCGCGAGGCGCAACGCTTTCACGAGCTAAGAGTGCAGGCCTACGATTTGGGTGAACCGACTTCGCTCTCCACTGATCTGGATCTGACTATTTTGGTCACTAATGTTGACGACTATGAGCCTGAGTTCACGCAAGACGTGTTTCAGATCGTCTTCACGGAGAATACTCTGCCAGGTATTGCTTTCATATATTTTACTTCATATATATATTACTTTAATTTAGCGCATATAAATTGGTAATTAATAAATTTGTTTAATATACAATTAATTATTAATTAAGTATCGCATACAGATTAGCCGCCTTTATAAGCTTTATTTTAATGATTATCAATACAAATAAAATGCAATTTAAAACAAATTAATAATAATTTATAAAGAGAGTTACAAAAGTTTATTTTGATAAAATGGAATTGAATTTAAACTCAAATCGTGTACGAGAGGCAGTAAATGAAATCATATTATTGTTGGCATATCTATTAGAGAATGTTTTTCAATTGAATTGAATAAATTGGAAATTTTTAAATTTTAATCTTAAATTACACTAAAGATAATGCCGGCAGGAGTTGAGTATGCATTTTATAATCTTTTAGACACTATCCTTACAAAATTGTCAATAATTTATAGTAAATACGACTATAGAATATAAATATTGATATTAATTGATAAAATATAATATTGTTTGTCGCAATAGACAAAGTTTTATATCGCTGTCAATTGGTTAAGATATTGTTTAGAGATAAAATACGAGATTGTCTTCAGATATTCTAGAATATTTGAGACAACTAAAGGTAAAATTTGGCATAAGTTCACTCCAGACATACATAACACATCTGTGAAATTAACTAATGTGTTCAATATGAGATTTTTGGGTATTTGGTTTGTTTAATCACAAATTATTTCAAAACACAAACTTAGTAACTAGATTTTAGAAAGTTTTAAAACTATATGAAGTAAAGTTACCATAAAAAGTCATAAAATATTGAATTTATGGAAAAATGTAGTCGCTCTATAAGTTTGGGGAAATGATGATCACAATCAACATAATAAAAGATATCATTAAAAATTTTCATTTTAAAGGTGTCCAAATAAACTAATGTAACTCTCTTTACTTATTTAGATGATATTCAATTTAAAATTAAAAAGAAATAACAATAAACATTTGTTAATTGTTTTCAATAATTTTTTTTTTTGTTAAAATGTGATACATATCCATGATATAAATTAATTTCATGAAATTTCTAATATTGGCAAATA
>JAQIYA010001017.1:0-15042 GCA_034699355.1 Microtritia minima | reverse complement strand
TAATATAAATATAAATTTATAGACAATTACTAAAATATTTTATTAAAGATTATTTTGGTTGCAAGCCTTAACAATTTCTTATCGCTAATTGATCAACAATTATTGCGCAACAATCTTCTTGCTGTTCATTTAAGCATTACAATTAATAATCTATTAAAAAAGTTTTTCCACTTAAGATTATTACTCTTAATGTTTTATATGTGTTACTGTAATTTATTTTACTTTCATTTCTGTTTTTCTCTATAGAGACAATTCGGCGTGTTTTCAATTTCGATATAGAATCAGATATATCACTGCTGCGAACGCTGGAATAGCAAAGTATGCATTCATTGCATTCATCCTTCATTTATTAATGAAATAATTTCGATAAAACCAAATGCAAGTAACAGATGAAAAATGAATATAACAAAGTCATGACAACTTTATACAAATATATAACTTATATTCTTTCAAAAAGTTTGGCCATTATTGTAATTTACTGCCATGTTTTATGATAATTGCGTGCTATTTTATTTACATAACTTAATATATTGTTGTGGTTATAAATCGCGACCTTAGACTAACTTGTATTAAGGAGTGTGAAAATAAGATGAATGATAACAGCAAAGTTGTCGCCGATCGCCAAACAGTGGAACAACAATATCTACAAACGGAAATTAGTTGATTAGCATTATTGTCACCACTGGAGGTGATAGTATTTCTATTGATCACTCAATAATGCGTTCTTATGGCTTAAACCACAATTGTTTTGTATAAATGTTGGCTCCAGTTTGGTGTGAATTAATCTTTTGAAAGAGGGTAACCGTAAATTATACTTTTGACATCATTATAAAATAGTGAAAGAGTGTACAGTTGTTTATTTAATTAACCAAAATTAAACAGGAAGACATTATGAGAATACTGTGTATGTTTTAATTGGAAATTTTAAAATTTATTATATAATGTTTGATATATTTTCATATTAATTTTATTTTATATTATTTTTATTTTTATATTATTTTATCAAATTTTATCAGATAAGATTATTTTGGGATTATTACATCAAATAAATGATATATTCTTAATTATTATTTTTTTTTGTTGAAAACAGTGAAAATTTAGATATGCATTCTAAAAAAATTAGTATATAACTAAATCATAGATTTAATCTACTTTTTAAAAGATTGAAAACCAGAAGAAGTTTGCTCAGAAAACCGAGTTTTATAACCACTTAAAAAGCATGCGCTGAATAACACATACTTATGTACGAATTACTAACATCTTAATTTATATTTTAACTCTCATCGCCAGTAAATTTAATTTTTTTATTTTAATTTAAATTTGAAAATTTATTTTTTTAATAACATTGAAAATAATCAACAAAAACAATGCTTAGTCTTGATTTAAGATTAGTTAAATTTATTATATTTATGAAACACTTTGAGTGTTTAAAATATTTTGGTCAAATTTTCCTTATGATCTAAAGTTTTCATATTTATATTTCAATATTAAACATAATTCAGTTTAAACGAAAATTTTACTTTTAAAAAATTCCGCATAAATAAATTTAATGTTTTTAAAATAGTATTTCGTAAAATTTTTTTAGTTTTTCGCACTGTTATCAGCGTAAAAGTTAATTTCTAAACTTTTATATTGGCGCCTATCGTATATTGCAATTTCGCTGGCGATAAGACTACTTGAAAGAATCTTTTTTGATAAAAGTAACGAATGATAGTTTGCGAAAGCACATTATTTTAACATTAGTGCATTGTGCGCCAAATTACAAAGAATTTTCTTCTTTTAATTTAATGTCTAGAGAATTTAGATTTTAGATATAAAATACCAAAAGCAAAAAAATATTTCCGATATAAAGACCCTCAACGATACACTCCTCCCACGATCTTCGCATTACGGCGTGCTCTTCAGCGCTCGCTCTTCTTCTCTATTGTAATATTAGATGAGCGCTAAAGTAAAAAAAAATTCTAATATACAAAAATTTCAGTATAAAAATATATTAAGTATAAGTATATATTTCCATCAAATTTGGCAAAGAATTCTAATTTTGCAGTTACGCTAATCGTTTATTAATGGCATGTTTAATACGTCGCTAAATTTATTGACTTAATTTAGTTTTAAAATTAAATTTTTTAATCATTAAAATTTTTTTATACCATATTCCATAACAATTTAATTTGTTTGGAAATATATTCATATTATGTAAGCTTCATTTACGACGCTTGAGACGCACAAAACTCGAAAAAAGTATGCTTCAGAAGTAATATTTTTTTAATAAATAAAAAAAATATTTTATTTGATGATCTTTTTTATGATAAGGTTTTAAAAAATGATGTCCTATTTTTAACTATTTCCTCCAAATGAAACTTAAACTGCTAAACAAATTTAGAACTTTTATGTAATCTTAGTTTATATCGCTTATAAAAATTTTTCGTTTCTTCGCTCATAAATTTTGTCTCTGTCTGTCCAAATATAGATCGAGTCTCCAAATAAGCACTTAAAAGGGCTTACTGTTTAACTGAACACTTAATCAAAAATTAATTTATCAACAATTAACACATACTTTTAAATTTATTTAACAAATTATTATTAGACAATATAAGATATCATTATGATTCGTGAACACAATTGCGTACAAATTTTCTAGTATTAGATTAATGAATATAAAAATATTATAAAAATGCTTACAATTATAATCTCGTTTAAAATTGCTCAGCAAATAAAATTACCAAAAATATATATATATATAAATTTTCTATTCTCTATATTTGGGTCATTTTTTTCAATTTCTAAATATCCGCTATTGTTCTTATTTTGACATTAATGCGAACTATAAGATAAATTAGAATCCAAATTGTCCATTCGATGCCATTATTGCTTTGTTCACTAAAGTGTGTTATAGAATAAGCAAGAATTTGTCAGCATTCAAGTTATGCTTCATATAATATAACGATATCTTTTCTTGTTTCGCTATCCAGTATGTTATTATTCTCCCATTTTTATATATATGGCCAGAGACTATATTAAATTTACTTTAAAGTTTGAATACGCCTTTTAAAAAAATGTTATATTAAATTGAACGTACATTATTTGGAAATTTGAGAAGCAATACCAAAACGAAAAAGAGTACTGTTTGGAAATATTGAATATTTTGTAGGATAAAAAAACAGAACAAGTTTTTTGTTATTGAATGCGATTTATTTATTTATAATGTATCCCTTATAAAATAGTTCGGACTGTTTTTCAGATGCAAACCGAATATGACTTAATAAAGAGTACTGGAAAATAAAAAACCAAATTTGATAAAGTCTAACATTTTACCCGATACTACAAAAAATAACTCAAAAGAACATCTGAATTTTATAGCGCAAATTTTTGAAATTCGATTATTTGGCCTGAATATTGTAAAAATAGTTATTCTTAGTCTATTTTAAGCAAAACAATGATAAAATTTTATAGGAGATAAATTAATCAACAATTATAATTTTGGATGCAATTTTCGACAAAACAGATAATTCACCTTTAGATCCAAACAAATAATACTAAAACTTCGTGTTTTTCTAAACGATTTTCAAGATCTGCTAAAATTTTGCAAGATTAAACCCAAATGGGCAGCAGATAAAGGACAAGGATCTAAGTTTTTATAACCTTCTGTTAATGTAATTAATGTAATGAATATTGAATATATTTTGTCATGTCTTTAGATATATTACATTAAACTTTTTGCAAGTAATAAGGAATATCCCTTTGACATTAAGAATAACACACACCATGTTGACAATGGCAACCTTCGAGCCAACAGACTAAATATTTTAACCATTACAAAGTTTGTCTTTCCTCGAGAATTAGTTTTATTTGTTGAAGAAAAGCCTGCTTGTTTTACCCTTGACGTTATGTCAGTATGGAAATAATTCATCGATTATAATTATTACTAAATTATTTATTTTAGCATATATATCAATGTTTAAAAATAAACACAATTTTTAAAAATCAAAATTAGATTTTTCAAACAAAATTCAATAAAACTTATTTCATTCAGCTGTTGGAACAGATGATGATTGAATATTCTGTACATTCCATCACTTGTTTTTCTCTTCATTAGGTTAAGGAATGAAATATTGACATAATTTACAACTATTGCACCATATTTTTCTCATAAATTGAATTAAAATCAGCAACAAATAACATTACATAGGAATTATTATCGAATAAACTATTATCTTAATTAAATATTAATGATTTCAGCAAAAATAGAATTTGAAATTAACAAACATTAAATAAGTTACTACTAAATTGTTTTTTGACCAATTTTATTGACTTTAATAAACTTTTAACTCTTTAAAATTGTTTTACAAATATATCATATAATCAATAGATATTGTAATACATGTAATTAGTTTAAAAATTGTGTTAATTGACTCTTTAATTAACATAGTCTACAAAGTTATTTAAAAGATTGTATTTAAGAGATAAAAAAATATTTTAATTGATCAAATAAGAAGCGCCTTCAGAAATATACCAAAATCTTAATTATTAATGTGATGCGAAATCCTTTAAAATTCAAAATAACGCATTTCTCGATAATGCGGTTATATATAAAAATCTTTTCAGTTTCTGAGTTAAAGATAAAAATTCAAATACAGTTATAAATAACTTTCGGGAAGGCGTCATATATTTAAAGCTACTTCCCATTTACATAATTCGAGTTATATATCTCTTGTAAACTTTGTGCTAAATTTTTGCTCAAAAAAAGATAATATCGAAAATGTTGAACAACTTTGACTGTATTTTTGACTAGAATTGCTTTTAACAAATGTATGTTCGCAGCCGTAATCTTAGCCTCCGCTCACAAATTTCGATGCCATTCTTGGATGAGCTCATTGAGTGGATGATGCACTTGCACTTAGATTGATTGGCGAGCATTTTTCAAAAGACCACTATAATGATGTTTGCATTTGCAGCGAATGGTACTTTGGATGCTGCAACCAAAACAGCGAGAGATTTATCTTCCCATTAACAGACTCATGAGATAAAGTTTGACGTTAAGCACTCAAAACTTGACTATAGCCTGATTTTGTTAAAATTAGTGACTGCGCATATAATACTATTTTTCGGTTTTGATCGCTGTTCACCTTAATGTCATATTTGATACATTCGAGGCGTGCGAATCAAAGAGTCTTCAGCTTATAGGGTATGATCTGAAGCGAATCAATGAATATTATCATATTATCATATTCCCACTCGAGTACTACTTCATATCGCTCTCGAGTTTGTACTTCTTCTGCGTCTCTAACGAAGATCGCCTTTAATGTATTGAACTCGCATTTTAATAGAGTCTAATGCTGTCTTTTATCATAGAGTTTATAGAAATATATGAATTCAAATTTAACCAAACACTCTCACCTGTCAAGTTGTGCTTATATTTATGTTGTTTTTCAAATTCATACGTAAAAGTCATTTACGTGTATAACATTTAAAAATATATAATTAATAATTAATTATATAATTCATATAAAATTTTAATGATCAAAAGTAATCCAAATATTATTTTAAAATTGCAAATAAGTACATAAATATAAATACATATAAAATAAATAAACATTAAACATAATGCTTTAATGCATTCAAATCACTATTTCTTAATTTACAGTAATTAAAAATAACAATCGTTAAGTTTATTATTATTATTATTTATTAAAAGTGAGTTAATATTAACAAATTAATTTTTCTACAATTTAATAATGAGATGCTTCAATTGTGAATTAAACAAGTACTAAATAAATTTAGTAAATGATTTATTAAGTAAAAATATTCAAGTAAATAATGTCATACAACTTATTATTGCCTAAAACACGCGAAAAACACATATATATACAAATATTTGCATATTGATCTATTATAATATTCTAATATGCATTTATCCGAACCTTAATCATAAATTATGTCTAATAATCTATATGTATAATATCCATGAGTCTGTTTGTTTGCTTAGCTGTAGACTCGGATCTGGCAAGAGGTACTCTCACGTGGCATATATTAGTGTTCATTATGGTCTGACAAACGCTAAAGGATGGTCAAAGTGGACTCGAATGGCCAGTCTGTAGGTAACAACAATTGTCATAAATCTTGTCATGCGATGTCATTTTACTCGCAATGTTCACTCAGTTTGACTTAATGACTAGAATGAGAAGGATCTCAGGTTGAGGGGTATGTTTGTTTGAAGTGGTGGGACAATATTAGATGGGGGTAAAGGGGGTAATGGACTCTTGGGGAGTAAAGTATTTATAAAGCTTGTTTGTTAATACGGGAAAATACACTAGTAATTCATAAAAATTATTAGTGAAAATTTTTAAAAATAAATAAAATATAATATTTAATATTCTAAAATAATATTCAAATTAAAATTCACATTAAAAGCTCAATTTTTTTATTAATTATATTAAACAAAATTACTAAATATTATTTAGTAAATTACAATTACATTTTAAATATAATGTAATTGTTATTTACTAAATAATATTGATTAAAATTTAATAAAAGTTTTGTTAAATAAACATCAAAAAAATCAGTAAATTTTAAATTTAGTTTAAATTATATGAATAGATGTAAAATATTTAAATAAAAACTTACCGCGAGTTAAATAAGTGTTATTTTGTGGAAAATGGATTATTCTCACTCACTTTAAAAAATAACCTATAATTTGGTTCAGTATTATTTTAAATTAAATTTTAAATTCTAAAATTTATAATAATAAAAGATAAAATGCGAATTTTTGTATTTTTATTTATAAGTTATCCCACAAAGCGATATTACATTTTCAGCGATTTTCATCATCACTATATATTTATCTACGTTTTTTATATTAATAATACAGCGGTTAGACTTGAGTGATTTATTTTAAGCAAAACTGGAGATTTATTTAAAATCATTTATAAATTTATCTTAAATTAAATTTATATTTATAAATGTATATGTTATCGAATACATGCTTAATATTGTCTGATAAAATCAAATACTTTAATAAGACATATAAGGATAGGAAAATGTTAATGAATTTTAATCTAAAATAGTAAAACTAAATTTCTAAAAATATCTTAAGTTACACATCATAAAGAGTAACTTTATTAAATTGTTAACTATAATTAATTAAACAGTTCAGTATAATTATCAAAAATTTTCAACTTTGTCTTATCTTTGTTAAACAAATTTTATTAAATTTGATGTTATTAAAAAAAATTGAAGATCTATTAAGCGACATAAGACAACATCATAAATCAAATCAATGAAATTTAAAATATCGATCGAATTTGTCTTTAAAATTTGTCGGATCGGGTCTTATAAAAAAGATGCGACTTTAAACTCAATTTTAAATAAGAGTAATTTTTATTTTTATCAAAATGATTAGAGTCTGCAAAATTTGGTTTATTATAACAGTTAGCGTTAAAATAAATAATTGTGAAAATGTTTTGTAACATTAATATGAATGGAAAAATTTAAAAAATTTGTTGTTTACAAACGAAAGACAACAAACATTGTTGATTATACTGGCAGTTGACTGTATTTTGCATTTATATTCATTAGGAAAGTTGATTATAGTGATAATTAAATCACGTTTTTAATTAATTCCTAATTAAAGCTTTTAAAGTTCGTCAAATGACAAAAATCGAGTAAAACTATCAATAGAGAGGCACACAATATGTTTGAGAAAATATCGATTGTTAAATGTAGTGAATCATGTAATGCACTGCATTAAGGAAAACAATATTAGGTTAATATTTCAAAATAAGATAAGAAATTTCGATTTATTCGTAGTACGAAAATCAAAATTAATTATTATTAGTTTGTGTAAATATTTAAAGAAATCAAGAAAGTTATTTAAGTTTTGAAATTACTAAAACAGATAAACTGAAAAAAAAGTAATTACGAGAATAATTATATGTTAACACACGCAAAATCAATTAAACAAACAATTATTGCGACAGACATGCGAAGTAAACGAAATAAGTTAAGCAAATAAAAAATTACAAATTACTCTGAAATTCATTTATTTATTAAAAACTAACTTTATTAATCTATATCTCACCTAAAATTACATTTGTTTAGAATTTTGCATCGAATATATAATATTTTTAATTTAAAAATTCAAATTTTGATCGATTTTAAAGTTTGTTTTGATAAATATTAATTTAATTCATATCAATAAAAACAACATTTTTTGAAAAACTTTAGAGTAGAATAATCAGAAATAATCAAAATAATAGTTTGTTTATATCGTTTATTTAGTAATAAACCTTCAATTTAAATGGCGTTAAATTTTCTTTTAAATAAGAATAATTATTCCTTATAATTAGAAATAAAATTAGTTAGAATTAGAATTAGTTAGAAAAACAACATTTCTTTTGGTTCATTTGTTTAATATTTCGATTAATTTTTTGTTTATTGTCAGATATTTTTATTTCATAAAAATACTAAAACCGAGATCTGGAATAGACTTTTGTGATAAATTTTTATAGCTGATGTTGTTATGTTAAAAACAAAACCATTTTAAAACATAATCAACATTATTTTAATTTACCGTAATTTACTATAAATAATTTTAAAAGAGACTTTTAGAAAGATTAAAATTTACTTCACTTTGACATCTCATTTCCCTTACCTTAATACAAATATTCAACAAAAAAAAAACATTTTTAAAAAGAAAAATAAGATTTAACTGTATCGAACAAAATAAATTATCGATGCATAACTAACGATATACGGAATAAACGATGCAATGTTTTGAATGTAACGATTAATAAGCTGATCATTATATTCTATTTGGAAATAATGAAAACTCTTCATTTTATTATTACTATTTGTTAATATTTAATGCATTTATAATATTAATTCTCTCATTTATTTATTACGGATATTTTCAAACTTATAAATAAATATCCACATAGAAATGATAGATTTTATGTTTAAAATCAACTCTCGTATGACAAAGAAAAATAAAATAATATTCAATTTAACTATAAAACTTTTAATTATACCTAAGAGAATAAAATATAGCTAATAAAATAAAATTGAGTGCAATTAACATTTAAAATAATTCTTAATAAACATGAATAAAAAAATCTGATTTAATGAAATATAATAATAAAATTTTATATAAAAACTTAGTCAATTACTTATCGCACTTCATTTTAAAAGTTGCACTTTTAGGGTAAAAGGTTTACTGTGTTTTGTGATTTTCTGTGTTAAAAAGTAAGGGAGAAATTTCATTGAATCTAAATGTCACAGTTATTTCAATAAATGAAATGTATAGTTTGACTATCATAATGATTCGTCTGATCAATTGTAGGCTTAAAAGATTTAATGAGTGCCCTAAAGAATTCTTTATTTTTTGAAAAAATATTTAACAGTTAATTTAAATTATCAATAAATACTTCACTCATAAAAATAAAAACCATGAAAACTAATTTAAGTTACTTTAGAACATTTTTATCGATAAATTTAATTACTATTAATTTGTTACTTATTTAGTATTACATAAATTCCTAATCGCTAAATACCTTTCATTTCAGACCTACAAGGCATACAGTTGTACAGTTGTAAAGGTGCGACGATTGGCTTTGCATAGGCATTGCGACGATTAATTAAAGGCTATTTATTGACTATTAAGCATCCAATTAACTCCTACGAAAAAACTATTACATTTAAAGCGCTAATTAAACAGTGGTTATTCAGGGCATCGTTTAGTCTTTACTGAACTTATAAGATAATCGACAATAATGTGATCAAACAATTAAAACTATAAAATATTTTGGCTAAAACTAACTTATAAAAACATTTAGGATTTCCATATATTATTATTATTATTATTTATTTTATTATATATTTTTTATATATTTTATTGGTTGTCATGCTGTCGGCGCACTAATTAAAAACAAGCACTAAACTGTGCTGAACTAATAAACTAAAATATCTAATCAATTCTACATCAATAACCTTATTCACTGCCGTTTACATCAGGAATATTTGGATATGAATATTATTTTATTCATTAAATCAGATTATTTGATGCGTTTTATACTATTGCTAAATAATCGCGCATTGATTAAAAAAACTAGCATAAGAGATAAAATATTAGTTTTGCATAAAATACTTATGCTAAATAATTAATTTATTATATAATCAATAAATATTTAATAACGCAACACTCATTTAAATGCGCTCCGCATCAGAATTAAAAACAACCTTTTTATGCGCGTTAAACAAATTAAAAACAGAGTCGTTATCACAGTTATCACAGTCTAATAATCTGAATCCACTCGATATATATTCTGAACAAAGAATATACTGCATGTAATGTATTATAAATGCTTAGGTCAACAAATGTTCTGAGTTTGTTAAAACAATGTACAAAATTTAAGTCCAGGAAAAAGAAAGGATCACTCTTTGACAACTTAAACTGCTCACGAATGGTGAAAATTCTTGAGTTGCAGTTTAAATTCAAATTTCTGAAATTTAATTAATACTTTTCAATTGCTATAATAAAATTATTTTACATTTTATATTTAATTTAGTATTTCAAATGGTATTTTTGTATTTAGCGATATAAAGTTTATTTGATAAATTAAATACTTTTTCAAAATTTCTTCATTACAAACAAAACAACTCTAATTCTCGTTATTCATAAGGTATTCATAAATTCAGATAAAGGCCTAATTTTCTCGTCTTATAAATTATTAATAAACACAAATTGCATGAACACTATTGATTTATAAAACTTTACAACTAAGTTAATAACTCATAATCTGAAGTATGAAAACTTATTTATATTAACAATTTAACTTAATTAAGATAGAGTTTTATGTTCAATGTTTAAGTGCTCTTTTCACTCTCTCTCTTTTAATCATATTTGTTTTATTTACTTTCTTAATATTTACAAAACTTCTAGATTATTAATTAATTAATATATTATTATAAATTTACTATATATAACATTTACAGGCAGGGTTTTCGGAATTCGTAACTCTAATTCGGGTGCGAATCTGGAAACAAAAACATTACCAAATTCAGACAGCCTTTGATTTAAGCGTTTTGTGAGCGCTGTATTATTTTAACATTTGATATTTTAATAATAACTTTTTAAAAGTTTACTTTAGAGAAACTTTCTATTTTTAATTCAAATAAAGCTTTGAATTAGCTTAAAGCTTATTTATAAGTTAAAAATAAAGATAACATATTTTGCGAATAATATCTAATAATAATTTATATCTATAGCTAACTTAAGAATAAAAATTGTTTAAAATAATCTCAATGTTGATGATCATTATCACTAATAATTATTTGAATACTTAAATTAAATGAAATAGACCTTCGACTGTGCTTAGAAAAAATCAAACTCACAAACTCAACCAAATTGAGTAAAGAATTTTTACAACATGATCCAAATTATATCGAGGGTCCAATTCAATAGACTAATAATATAAATAATAATATATATTTCTTCGCTGGAAAATTCTGATAAACTCTAACTCTATTTAAGCTTATGCTTGTGTTTACTACATATTTGATGTTGAATAGGAAACTGTATCTCTTGCGACATAGTTTTCTCGATTCCATTATACTATTAAAAAAAATTGTATTTTTTTGAAAACAGTATTATTCAAAAAAAAGAAGCATAAAGAGATATTAATAAGTAGATTTTTTAAAGCATACATTATAAATTTGTTTGATATGAAATCTTTTTATAATAATTCTGCTCTTAAAATTCTTGAAAGTCTCTCTTTTTCACATTTTTCAGATATTTTTCTTGAAATATTAAACGCTGAATAGTTCGCAATTCTTGTCATTGAGCTGCTCTTATATGCCTTTGGGTTCTAAATAATATAATATGCTGTGTATCTCAGACTTTACTTTTTTTTAAATAATTGATTCTAAATTTTAAGCATAAATGGCCTGATTTTCTTTATGCAGAAAAAATTGAATTTTAAAATCAAATATTTCAATGAATTCTTTGTTACGCAACTGAATAAGTATTAAATTCTATCAACTAAATAATAGGTTTTAAGTAAAAAATTGATTTGTAAATTCAATATATTCGCAATGCATAAACTAAACAACAAATATATATACTTTGAAATGAAATTGCTATGAAAACAAATTTTTAAACAACTATTTTTAATATTAGTTAAAAATTTATGGAAAAGTAAGTTTCTCGTTAAACATCATATTTTTCAAATATTAAATATTAAATATGATATATTAAAATACTGTTTAGCGATGCATTATTTTGTTTGATCAAAGAATTTTATACAAATACAACAAATAGATATATAATGTATATCTAATATCATATAATGTATATTAAATATATAATACATAAATAGCACCACTTTTTAAATGTGATTCTATGCTCAATATTGAAGGACAAGTGAGAACTTGCGTTAATTATAACAACAATTTTTAAACAACATTAAATAAAATTACTAAATAACAACATATAAAGTTTATTTTAGCGAAAGATGTGGAATTTTGAAATTACAAAAACATATTTTCTTAAATTATAAAAAAAACAAAGTAATAAAATTGTTTTGCATCTACACTAGTGTTAGTGAAAAAAGAGAGAATACATCAAATAAATCATTTAATACAGCATTTGTAAATTATTATATAATAATTTGTTATTGCAAATAAGCAAAAAATAAAACACGTGTTTAAATTGCTAGAAGAGCATCAAAAATTTCGTTAAACATAAACGAGCAAACATTAATTTCAAAATGCTTTTAAAATAATTTTGAAATTTATTTGAAATATGCATAAAACATGTTTAAGGGATTAAAAAATAACCCTAAAAACTAAACTCGCAAAACATAATGTTTTGAAATTATATTAGTAGTCATCAATATCTTTGAATAATGCCATGTAATATAAAGTATTTTATTTTTATAGAAGCAAAATGACTGAAACCCATTTTATT
Organism: Microtritia minima; assembly: GCA_034699355.1. Lineage (NCBI taxonomy): Eukaryota > Metazoa > Arthropoda > Arachnida > Sarcoptiformes > Euphthiracaridae > Microtritia > Microtritia minima. The sequence goes on along the minus strand of JAQIYA010001017.1, from coordinate 2,081 downwards.
ATTAAAGAATATTATAGAAAATGATAACTTTAAATATCAAACTTTTGATGACTTTTAAACAAAACATATTATAACAAGTAATAATATATTGGTAAAAGTATTATTCATAATTGAATTTATTTAAGATAGAGATAAGACGAATAACGTTTCTAACATTGACAACTCTAATTGAGCGATAAGTTATTATTTTTAAGGAAAACTATTAATTTAAAAATTCATCTGATTTTACTGATAATATTTTGAACAATTCTTTATCAAAAAATGTAAATTAAAGTATTAAAATTTTATTCTGGTTAGACTGTATACTCAATTTATATATTAGATCCACTTTTAGTTATATATTTACAATTTATATCAAGATTTATATGAAATAATGATTGAAAAAAGGCAAACATGAAAAATTAAAAATATATGTTTTAAAATAATGATAAGCAGTAATGAGCATCAAAACAAATATTGAGCTTCTGTCTCGAATTTCTACCAGCAATGAACCAAAATCTTTATCTCGAAACTGCATTTGTGTTTACACGTCCAACGCATCACTTTTGTGTTTATTTTTATTTAATGAGAAAACTTTTAAAAATGCTATATTGTTTAAGAAAATTAAATTTTAAAAAAGTTAACTTTAATCGAATAACCTTACAATAATAATATAATAATAATCATTTAAGAATATCTGTCTTATATTGTCTCATACACTAATTCTCATAAATTTACAATATTTTAATTATAAGCAAATAATATTATTTATCATTATATTTAGAGAGAATATTCTTCGCCATATCATTATCATATAATTAAAATGTTTACCTCCTTTTCCTCTTTCTCTCCCCTTTTCCTTCCCATTCTCTTCCCCTCTTTCCCCGACAAAAAAGAGAGGTAAATGACCGCCAAATGCTTGACATTTTAAGATACTTTTTTACTGCCAAATGTCTTTTAAGTCAGACACTGAGGTCAAAATATTTTGACAATTGTGTTCTTAAAATAATCTAAAATAAAGTATTTCTAATATTATTTCAAAATTTATACAAATATATGTAAAACTTAATAACTATATTTTTTCATAATTATTTTAACCACTCGAGTAAAAACTAGCTTTCGATTTAAATTAGTGCCTCAAAAATGACTCTTACCATAAAATTGTAATGAAATTGAAAAAAAGTGTGATAATGACATAATTGAGTCAAAATTTTAATTATGCCGGTAATGAAATTTTAAAAGTTACCGGCGATGCAATATTTTTACGGTAATTACCATCAATTATAACTTATAATTTGAGAATAATTTTCAAAAACATATGTTTGATAATAGTTTTGCTAATATAAATCATAAGTAATGTTTAATATTCATCACTATTTTACATAATAATGGGGTTCACAGCCAACTAAAACGAATTCAGCTTACATTTCAACTCCATTTAAAGCTTAAGCACATACAATAAATTAGTGTTTGCAATTTTTAATGAAATTTGAATGACCGGTTAAAGGTTAAGAAAATTTTGAGGGGTTAACATTTTTTTTTTGAAAAAACTGTACGATAAACATAAAATGTTTATTATCTGTTGTGCTCATTGCAATTGATAATTGATAGGCATGACTATGACTATGACTAAGAGCGAGACCGCCGTAGACATCGGGAGCGGTAGTGATGGCGAGTGTGTTGCGCTTTAATGCGAACGGGAAACGAAGAAAAGGAAAACAAAAATGTTTGGAGATTGGGTCATATTTGGCTCAATGCTGGCTGACTGTGGGCTGAATGTCAGTGCTAATGATATATGAGATTGGAATGAAGCGATGGGCGATCAATCTATTGAAAGTGGCAGTTGTGCACAGTTGTGCGCTTGTTGTGAGACTCTTGTGCGGCTGTTGTGAGCCTGTTCGAGACTGTTTGAGACTGTTGTGCGAATGTTACGCGACTACCGGTGTGTACATCTTTCTCTATTCACGGCTATCTGCCGCTCACTCGCTCCTCATTTAGCATCCACTCGTTGGCCGAGTAATGGCCAAACTCTCTGTCGTCATCTCTCTATCTCTCCCTCTCCTCCTCTAGACTGCGATGCAGTGCGATATATAATGCATGCG